>JASVEL010001048.1:0-187246 GCA_032618575.1 Nicotiana noctiflora
GAAATTATACTGGGTTGTTATTGTTGTTATAATATTAATCAAATTTAGTAATGTTCTTAATTAGGGGGTGACAGAATGGTTAAAAAAATAGTTAACCACTCATATTATCCATTAAAAAATGAGTTGGATAATTAACTTTTAAAAAATGGGTCAAATATGGATCATATTATCAATTTAGAAAATGGATAGCCAATGGGTCTTACTTTTACATTTGAAAAGCCTCAAATTCGGGGTTCTTCAAGTTACGAAAATTAAGAATTCTCCCAAAAGTGACCATATGCAAGAAGTTAACCATATTATCCGCCGGTTAACTCATTTTTATCTAATTTTTTCATTATCTATTTTCGACCCAAATCATATCCGACGCGACTCGCCCATTTGCCACTTCTATTCTTAACCGATCCTTTGCGTTGCAGAGGATCCTATTGAAAAAATTTCAATCTTTGTATGAAGAACAATGATTGTCTCACGTAATTTTTAAGTTTCTCTCGTTGCATGATAAGCATAAAGCATGACTGTTGGGTTTTTAATATATTTAATTAATATATTAAATAGTTAAAAAATGGTGAATGAGAAATAGAGCGAAATGAATTTTTTTGAGTGAAATTTCAAGTTCCTCCTCCTTGGTAAATGGCCATTGTCCCATATTGGAAGAGGAAGAGGTTTTTATGGGTATATAAGCAATTGCTCTTCTTCTAACTCTTAAGAAAGCAAGTCTCGCGCCGTCGTCGTCGCTCGGCTCGGCTCGGCTCGGCTCGGCTACGACTTTGGCTTCGGTCAAATGATCGATTGATTAACTTTTTGGACCAAATTTATTTGTTAATAGTAAAATATTAACAGAAATATTGTTAAATATTTATTTTAATAACATAATGTTAATATTAAATATTAATATTAAATCCAATCCGTTTTTCTGTTTTGGTAACAGAAAAATAACTACCCTCTTTAATTTTCCTCTTTATTATTGAGTAAATAGCCATTTATGCAATGTGGCAGTTTTGCAGAAACAGTCATTCTAAAGAGACTCTTCAGATTTCAGCCCGACTTTTGGCTATAAATGCAATACTATTCTGCTAAGAATTTGACTACGAATTTTCTGAGTTTCTCCTTTCTTCTGCATACTTTTAGCATCAAACAAAACAAAAAGTAAGTGTGATTTGCTACAGAACTTTGTGTTCCCTGAAACACTGGGGTTTAAAGCACCACTAAACTAGTGTGTAATTCGTTCTATCCTGGGAAGAAATAATTCATAACCTTGGGCACTAAGAGGGGATTAAATTCCTTAAGGAGACACTGAGAATTCAGTGGGTTCGAATTGATTTTTTCATTTTTGTTTATGCATATTCTTATTTGTATTTACTTATATTTTCAGAATTATTTTACAAATACAGCGTACTAACAATGACTAGATTTAGAAACTAGTTGCATGGTAATAATATATCACACAATAAAGACAAGGTGATAATGCACGTCTATAACTAGTTCTATAGAAGCTAGTTGCGAAACGTGAAAAAATAATCGGCAAAAATATATCCTCAAACTCTCTATTCATTTATCCTATCTTATGTCAATTAAAAAATTCTTCAAAGTTGGTTGTTCAATTAAGGAAAACACTCCCGAAACTAGCGTTATTCGAGTATATTCTCTATAGTAACTTCTGTACTTCAAAAATTTCTTACAAATTGTTTTTTAAAATATCATATCTTTGATTTATGTTTTCAAAACTCGTTTGATCAGGGTTATAACTAAAGACCTGAATATTACTTCGTCGAGTTTTCAACTAGTTCTAGCTCTTTTACAGTTTGTTTGGATGGTTATTAGGTAAATTGTATTGCTTATTATTATTTCATGATATCATGTACCAACAATATGAAGAATAAATTTGCAATATTATAATATTAAAAAAGGTACGAAGAAGAATTATTATATAAAATATACAGTAAATGTTTCAAAATTATTTAATAATAAGAAAGGGCAAGATGAGGAAGAAAATAAGGTAATAACACGATCACACTAAATCGCTCGTTTCATGACACTTTTCATCATTACGTAATAATAAATTTAACAATACAATAGAGTAAAATTTAAATAATAATGAAATAAATATTATATTTAAAATAACAATACAATATCTAATAACCATCAAAATAAGCAGTAATTTTTTGTTTTTTTTTGTTTGTAATATATTAAGTTAAGGTGTGTGCCAAAACAAAAAAGAAGGGTAGGAAAGAAGACACCTTTCCCAGAAAGCAACTAAGGTATGAAAGTGCAGTCACAACTGACACTTCAAGTCACTTTCAAACATTATATTTTAGTACTATGAAACAAAGGTACAATTCTTTTCTTCATAAGTGGTGACAAAAGTTCTTTTAAAAAAATTTTGTCTTTATTTCGTTTTTAGAACTCACTAAAAATGGCAGCCGCTACAGCCGCCACTACACCCTGTACTCTTTACACGAGCACTTTATAGTTTATGCCCACTAGATAAAACAAATAAAGAATGGTAGATTTTTAAGATATGTGATTTTAAATAAGTCATATTATTTGGTGATTGTAAAAATTTTGAAACTTGTATTTTGAATCTATGCCATGATATTTGTTTGGCTATAAGTATTTCATATTAAAGAAATTAAAATGTATCAATATCACTACTAGAAATTAGATGATTTTCATCCACAATTTCCGGTCTAATATTGATAATTTCCGACCAAATTCCGACTGTTTTTGACTGGACTGCAAACGTAGCAAAATTCCGACCACAATCGGTCGAAAATTATTGGTCGAAAATTTCCGGCCGAAAACGGTCAGAAAATTCAATGCGTTGACTACCAATCAAACTTTACTTTCCGACCGAATTCGGTCGGAAATTATTAAAATAATTTTTTTAATTTTCCAATTACCGAAATTGGTCTGAAATATTATTTATTTTATTTTTTTAATTTTAGCTTTCCGAACGAGTTCGGTCGAAACATTGAAAAAATAATAAAATTATTTAATTAGATAATTATTTGTAAATTATTAATTTATTTAAAAAATTGAATATTAATTCGTAATTTCCAACCGAAAATTATGAATCTCTGGGCCAAAACAAAATATATAAATACCACCAACTAAATACAAAAAAGAAATTTCCAGTTGATTTTCAATAACAAAATACTACCAACTACAGCTTAAAACAACCAAAATAGTCCTAAAATATATCATCCATGATCATATAATTCTAAAAAATTAATACTATATTTGAGATAATATCCCATTACAAACTCCATAAATTAAAATACATAAATAAAATAAAATCTATCCGAAATGAAAGTTTAATCGGAATACAAGAATAATTGTAATGTAGTCACTTTGTCTTATAAATATAACTCTGAAGAATTTCTACATTCATGTACCTGTGAAACAAGTCAGAAATTTTAGTCATACATTTTGATATCACGATTCCAAAAAAAAAAAAAAATTAAACGTTAACTATAAAATATAAATAATTAGTGAAGCAAACGAATAAGAAGTAAGTTATGTATGAACTACTTAGTGAAATTTTACTTGTGAGTGTAATTTTAAAGCAGCGAATTAATAGAAAAAGGAAGTGACTTTTAGATTAACTAAACCATTAATAGGTTCATATAACAAGTACATAACTTTCTGGCTAATGTGATCTAGTTAAAAGGAAATCAAATCCATCTGTTAAAGGCGCATTAGAAGAGTATCCAGGCAGTAACATAATGTTATGTTCATGTTACTGCCAAACTTACCAAAATGCAGATATCATGTTCATGTGCTAATCGTTTTAGTTAAAATAATGTCCCCCTTTTATTTAATTATTTTTTAGGAAGATTCAACGTCATCTAAAACACATCTTGAACCACGTCACATAAATGCATCCGCGATCTACAACACATTTTATTTAACATTGTTGAGATTTGACTTTGGGTCACATAAATTTACACCCGAGTTTAGAAAAATAATTTAAATTACGCGCCTAAAATAACTACGTATTTTTAAATTTGTGAGGGCCATAGGAATTCAACTAAATGTCATGCCTCGAATTCTAAAGATTAAACATTAATTAAGCGAGGCCATGCATTTTAAGATTTCATTTGGTACGACGTATCGGGAATTTAAACTAAGCTCTTAAGGCCATAAGTATTTCTATTATTTAACACGGCTCAGCTCAACTATTAGAGTCTGTTTGGAAAGCCACCATGTAATTGGAATTGGTGTAATTACTAGGGTAGTAATTAAATATCCTAGTAATTACTCAGTTGTGCAATTACAACGACCTGTTTGTTTGTCATAGTGTAATTACAGTGTAATTACAAGTTTATTGTTTGGTTGTACAAGTGTAATTACACAATTAGATTAAATTTTAAATTAAGTAATTATCAAAACTTAAAAGTTAATATACTAAATATATGCCTATAAATTTTATAAGTATAAATAATATTATATTTGATATTTAAGATGTATATTTTTCATGAATCTACATTAATAAGTAATCATATATAAACTAATATTATAAAAATTTATCTATATATTTTAATTAATAATATTTAGTTTAGATACGTACAAAAATTAAAAATATATGTTATTTTGTAAGCATTATGGAATTCATATTTGATAAAATAAATTAATATTTATAAATATAATGTCATAACATTATTCAAATGTTTGACAAAACTGATCTATCAATTTAACTAAAAAATGAAGAACATGCAAGTGAGTCAATATTACTAAAACAAGTAAATTAGAACCATGAATGTAACACAATTTCAAAATTTGAAAAAAAAATTATTTAGCATATGTCAAATTCTAACATAATAATAGTAAGTTCTACTATAATTTTAGATTATGAAACATAATAAGTTTATAATCACAATCAACAATGAAATTCCACTCTAATTACATCACTCATTATATGATAAGTTTGTAAATGACTCATTATTTATAATATTAGGAGGTGAAGTTTTAAAAAATAGAATAATAAAATAAATAAAAATAAAATATAATCAATTACATGAAATAACAAGAAATAAAGGAAGAGAAATAATGTACAAAAAATATATATTTTATAATTTTAAAAGAAATTAAAAAGTAAAAATAAGTTAAAATTAAAATAATAGAAATAAAAAGTTATAAAGAAAATAAATAAAAATAAACTAAAAAGGAACGAAAATAAAAAATAACCTTGTAATTACATAGTGTAATTACCGCCAATTCTCACCTCCCCCTTGAGAATTGGAGAGTGTAATTACACACCTCCAATTATACCCAATTTCATGCTGACCAAGTAATTACTTGGCCAAACAAACATGCCAAACTGTGTAATTATACCTAATTACACCCAAATCCAATTCCTAGGTGACTTTCCAAACATGCTCTTAAAGCAATCTAATTATTTAAACATTAATGGGATTTTAATTCTACTAATGTTCCAGCTAACTAAAAGAGGACCACTTTTAAGGGGGGGGGGGGGTGACTATTTTGAAGGAAATGGTTTGGGCGTGACAACGACGCTTACGTGGAAATGAAGAGGCACGCCAAGACATGTTGTGGTCCTGTAAATGGAAATTTTACCACCTATAGAATAACTTAGTACCATATTTATAACATATAAATACCTTTTTAAGATTTTACATAATATAATAACCTTTTTTTATTTTATAGTAAAAAAATTAAATTTAATGCTTTCCTATATTTAAGCCTTATTAGATGGTATAAAATATTTTTCTCTCACCAATTTATGGTATAACTCCCGTTTTTTGTGAAATGATGCCGCTTAATACAACTTAATACACCTAAATACAGATTCACCTTCCCATGATTTGCGCTGAAACGTTATTTTCCCCCCGCTTAATATAGCTTAATACACCTAAATATAGATCATGATTTACAGGAATCCCTGTTTGTGCGGCGTCATTTCATGTTGTATTATTGAATACAATTCGTTTAATACACTATATACATCATAAAATAACGTAAAACATATCTATATCACGTAATATAGGAAAGAGTTTCTATTTATTGCTAATTAGGTCTTAATGAATATCTTTTGTGAAAAATTCTCAACTCCATTTCAGATGGTTTCATGGCCTGAGGCACAATTAATAGCCCAAATCTTTGAAAACTCGGGTTAAATAGGTCCGGACGGGAAACATCACAAATGTCGCAAATAAATTTCTAGAAATTGCACGGGACGTCTTATTTGGCCGCCCCCATTTAATCTATACCTTTTTTTGAACTTTAAACTTATACCCACTTTTTAAAAAATTTCAACTCCCTTTCTCCCTTGCAACTCCATTTTAGCTTCTACTTCTTTTGCTTTCCTTCTCTCTTCTGCTATCATTTTCTCTTCCTTTGTCGTTGCTGATACTTTCTCCGATGCGTTGCTTACCTCTTCCTTTGTCCTTGCTGTTGCTTTCTCCGTTGTGTTGCTTACTTTCTCCTTCACAAAATGCATCTTTTTCATTCTTCTTTGCCTTGTGTAGAATACTACAATTATTGATAATGTAGTAAATTGAAGGTTCTGTAGTTTGTGGGAAAATAATTAGTAGTAATTAAATAGAACTATAGCTGAAGTTATGTGAAAAGAGTGTTATTTGGGGTAGTAAACATACAATGAACTAAATAACTTCATCTCTATAGCTGATGTTTTCCGGTTACAAAGGCAAAAACTTCAGCTCTAGAGCTGAGGTTTCACGGTTACTAAACAAAAACTTCAGCTCTAAAGCTGAAGTTTTGTTTTATAAGTTCTTGTTTAGTAAACTTCAGTTCTATAGCTGATGTTTTGCCGTTACAAAGGCAACTTCTACTACTATAGTGAGGAAAGTAATCATCAAACTACTCAATTTCCGGTAACAAAAACAATATCACCAGTTTCAGATATGGGATATAGCAGTAGTAGTACTCCTAGCCTTTTCAACGAAATGGTAATGCCAATGAGTTTTGGTACAAAGAATGAATATCAATATGGCATGACATGCGGAGAAGCAGGATGAGGAAGTACTATCACTACAACAAGTTGTACAACACCTGAGAGCTATAACAGTTTCGGGTTTGATGATTATTTTGTAGAGCTGAAGTTTTTATTTTATAACTGGCAAACTTTAGCTCTAGAGTTGAAGTTTCCCGGTTACCAAACAAAAACTTCAACTCTAGAGCTGAAGTTTTTATTTTATAACTGGCAAACTTTAGGTATAGAGCTGAAGTTTTATTTTATAACTGGCAAACTTCAGCTCTAGAGCTGAAGTTTTTCGGTTACTAAAAAAAGCTTATAAAATAAAACTTCAGCTCTAGAGGTGAAGTTCGCGAGTTACAAAACAGAAACTTCAATTCTAAAGCTGAACTTCAGGCCCGACTACTAAAATACTGAAGTTTTGTGTGATTGTCTTTGCTACTTCAGCCGTGTATGCTGAAGTTATGTGAAAAAGTGGGTATGCATACAATATTTTTTACAAAGCGGGCACGGATTAAAATATTGCACAAAAAGCGGGTATAGATGCAAATGCCCCAATAAATTTCAACTTATTGGCACAAGCCCAACAAGACTTCCAATGACAAACAAATCATATACCAATCACTCTTGAATAAATCTCCAACTAATTGATAAGAACAAACCTATTATTGTATATGAAAGTAGACAAAAGAAAGAAAAAATAAGAGATGAAATATGATGCAAGCGCTTACATCGACATTCTTGTGATGCAAGCGCTTACCTCAGCATTCCTATGATGTAAGCGCTTACATCAGCATTCTTATTATGTAAGCGCTTGCCTCGGCAGAGCATTCAAATGCCTATAAATAGGGGTCTGCATCTTCATTTGAAGAACATCCCAAAACTTTTTCTTTCTCTCTTCACTTAATAAAGAGCTATTCTTTGTGTGGTCGTGGAGTAGGCAAAAATTATCGAACCACGTAAATCTTGTTTTGTCTTGTCTTGTGCAATTTATTGCTTCTATCCTAAATATTCTTTCCCTTCTATTATCTGACACGCTTCCCAATAACTGGTATCATAGCACAAATAATGTATTTATAGTAAAAAAGTACAGTATTGGTGCAGGTAGTATTCACAAGAATAGTGTGATACTATTGGTCATCGTTATTATTCACATAAATTGCTTTTTGTGAAAATGGCATTGGAAGAAGGGAAGGTTAAGATTGACAAGTTCAATGGCAAAGATTTTGGATTTTGGAAAATGCAAATAGAGGATTACTTGTACAAGAAAAAATTACACTTACCACTGACCGAGGTGAAACCAGAGACTATGGCCAAAGCTGATTGTGATCTATTAGATCGCTAAGATCTTGGTGTTGTTCGTTTGACGCTAACACGAAATATGGCGTTTAACATCATTAACGAAAAGACCGCTGCATGCCTGATGAAGGCATTATTAATTATGTACGAGAAGCCACCTGCTTCAAATAAAGTCTATTTGATGCGACGATTGTTCAACTTAAAGAAAACAAAAGGTGGATCAGTCACGGAATATATCAATGAGTTTAATATAATATTAACTCAGTTGAGTTCTGTTGATATAACAATTAATGATGAAATCAGGGCGCTAATTCTACTATCATCTCTACCGGAGAGGTGGTCTGCAACAGTAACTGCAGCAGTTCATCAGGAAGTACCAAACTAAAATTGAATGATGTTAGAGACTTGGTTCTAAGCAAAGATATTCGCCGAAGAGAATCAAATGATTCCTCATGATCTGCTTTTAGTACCTAAAGCAAGGGGAGAATCAACCAAAGAGGACAGAGTCATGGTCATGGTAGATCAAAGTCAAGGAGAAGAGGACAATCCAAAAATTGCAAGGATATTATTGTTGGAATTACGATAAAAAGGGTCACTACAGTAGCCAGTGTAGAGAACCAAAGAAGAAGAAGGAAGAAAATTCAGCAAATGTAGTTGATGAAAAAGTCGGTGATGCACTAATTTGTTGTGTAGATAGTCCAGTCGAATCATGGATTCTGGACTCAGGTGCATCCTTTCACTCTACATCATGCAAAGAATTATTGCATAATTATATTGCTGGAAAATTTAGGAAAGTTTATCTAGCAGACGGCGAACCTCTCGACATTGCCGGAAAAGGTAAAGTTCATATAAAGACTTCACAAGGCACGCTATGGAAATTGCAAAATGTACGACATGTTCCTAGCCTTAAGAAAAATATGATATCTATGGGTTAGATTGATGGTGAAGGATATACAATAACATTCGGCAACGGATCGTGCAAGATAACCAAAGAGAATTTGGTTATGGCACGAGGATTCAAAAGGGGAACATTGTATGCAACTGCAATAGAAAGAGATACTATAGCAACAATTGATCATGGTCGTGATACAACATTGTGGCATCGAAGGCTCGGGCATATGAGTGAGAAGGGAATGAAGCTTTTGGCATCCAAAGAAAAGTTGCCAAACCTAAAACATATTGAATTAGGTTTGTGCGAAGATTGCATTTACATGAAACAAAAGAGAGATGGCATTACAAACATTATCTTCCCCGTGTACTACTATCTCTTGCCGATCCCACTCAAGCTTCACCATTTGATGTAGTGAAGATGGCACCGCTTTTGCAGCGTGGATCCATGGACGTCCTAACAGGAGGTTATAGGACACAGCAACGTCTAACACTTGAAACTCTATGGTGAAATCCATCGGTCTGATGGCGAGTTCTAGTATGATATCTCCCACGGTGTTCTTTCCACCTCCGTTGAACCCCCTCACACATACACTGTTTCTGTGAATCCTCTCGTGATCAACTTTCAGTTTTCCCAGAGTAGATAAATGACAAATATTAGCACTTGACCGGTTATCGACCAAGACACGAGTCACCACTGATTCCTCACACTTCACCGTGAGGTATAACGCGTTATTATGTTTCGTCCCCTCTAGTGGTTGCTCATCGTCTGAGAATGTTATCCTATTTGCCTCAAAATTTTTGTTTGTAATCTTCTCCAAATGACACACCGATATCTTTTCTGGTACGTGAGCTTCATTTAGGATCTTCATTAACGCCCTTCGATGTTCATCAGAATGAATCAGCAGAGATAGCAAAGATATTTGGGCGGGTGTCTTCCTCAATTGCTCAACTGTGGAGTAATCTTGACCTTTCATTTTCTTTAGGAATTCCTCAGTTTCTTCCTCGGTGACTGCCTTCTTCACAAAAGCTGGAATTTCTTTCACCACTTTCGCCTTTCTCAAATCATCAGAGGCAAAACATCGCCTAGACCGGGTCAAACCATGAGTTTCGCAGATTTCCCCCTTGACTTCTTTCCCTTTGTACATAACAATACCTTGTCATAATTCCAAGGTACAGCTTTGGTATTTACAATCGGCATCTGAACAACTGGCTTGATAATAACTGGTTCTATATAAACCCCTTTCACAGTTAGTGTAGGCTTCACCCTAGTACTATCACTTTTACCGGCTCGGGCTCGATCATCACTGATGGCTGTTTTGCTGGTGGCTCGATTAACACTTTCTCACTCCCAACTTTCTCCTCCGTCTTGCTGTTTGCTTTGATTGTCATCACAGTCTGAGAGGGTTTTTTTTGCAGATTTCTCCCTGTACTAGCTCTATAATATGTGTTTCATGATGCACTGGCAAAGTATTTTGCGTTATGTTGGGAGTCTCGGGTGCTTGCACCTCAATTCTTCTAGAGTCAATGAGTTCTTGTATCGCAGACTTTATGTGACGACCCAAAGGGTCATCACTTGTTTTATTAATCATTCCGAGCTTTTGAGGTCTTGAAAACCTCCTTTATAGTTGCCTCGATTTGCGTGCACAATCCGGGCACAAAGCTGGAAAAGATTTATGTTGAAATATGTGAAATATGTGAAAAAGTTGAAGAATTTTGATATTAATATTGATATGGTTGAGTTTGGTCAACATTTTTGGTAAACGGACCCGAATCCGTGATTTGACTGTTTCAGAAAATCCGTAGGAAAATATGGAACTTGGGCATATGTCCGGAATTGAAATCCGAGGTCTAGAACCCCAGAGTAAAAGAATTTTTCTGTTAAATTGTTTTCTGAAAATGTTTAAGGAAAATGAAACTGAATTTTTATTAAAAAGTACTGGTATCGGGCTCGTATTTTGGTTCCGACACCCGGTACAAGTCATATATATTGGTTAAGCGCTTCCTGTAAAGTTTGGTTGAAAACGGACGTCGTTTGACGTGTTTTGGCTTTAAATTGGAAAGTTTGGAAATTATGAAAATTTGAAAGGATTCTTGAGTTTTAAGGCTCAATTTATTGATTTTGATGTTATTTTAGCAATTTGATCGCGCGAGCAAGTTCGTATGATGTTTTTGAGTTAGTGTACATATTTGGTTTGGAGCCCCGAGGGCTCGGGAGTGTTTCGGAGGTGGTTCGGGGTGTTTTTGGACTTAGAAAAGCAGCAGATTTCCTGCAATTTTTACACAGATATTTTACTCTACGCGATCGCGGCCTTGTACACGCGATCGCACTGCCTTGTCACATTACTCAACGCGATCGCAGCTGTCTGCACGCGATCGCGAAGCTTTCTGTCCTTCTTCAACGCGATCGCAGCCGTCTGCACGCGATCGCGTAGCTTTCCGTTTTCCTTCAACGCGATCGCGACCCTTTTCACGCGATCGCGTAGTACAAATTAGCCACCCAGCGAAATTCTTCTACGCGATCGCAGCATTGTCCACGCGATCGCGTAGTGTTGAATATTTGCCTTCCGCGATCGCGAACCAATTCACGCGATCGCGTAGAACAAACTTTTGCCCAGTCATTTTAATCCCAAAACAGAACAGAAACGGGATAACAAATCCCATTTCTGTTCAACCCCCTTCTTCACAACCCCTTGGACGATTTTCGAGCTATTCTTCACCAAACTTCTTGGGTAAGTGATTCTTAACTCGTTTTCTTCATTTTCCATCAATATTATTTGAATTCCTAAGCCTAAATTGGTGTAAATGGGTAGAAAAATTGAGAATTTAGTATAGTAAGGGTTTTCAATGAATTTACGATCTAGACTTCGTTTTGGAGTCGAACTTAAGAACAAATTGTATATTTGAACTCATGAAGGATTGGGTGAACTTATTTTGGTTCGAAACTTGAGTTTCGATTATGTGGGCCCGGGGTCGATTTTTACTATTCCGGGCAGAATGTTGTAAAAATCATATTTAGCAATATGAACTAGTTTGTTAAGTAGAATTGATGATATGAAATCAATTGTGTATAGATACGGTTGGATTGGAGTCAAATTCAAAAGGAAAAGGCATTGCTACGGATTGAATCGTTCGTAGACTTTCGAGGTAAGTGTTTGTTCTATCCTAGTTTGTAGGAATATGAATTTAGTTATGAATAAATTGTTGAATAAGAGTTATTGGTGTTATACCGGTAATGAAAGTAAATTATTGAAATTATTATAAATTATTGGTTTAAAACCGGTAATTATAAATATTGTTGATATAGAGATTATTGGCTAAATGCCGGTGATATATATATATTTTATGAATTGGGATCGTGTGGTACGCCGACCACAAAGTTATTTAAATCTTGGCATTGGCCATAGTTGCCGGGTAGCCTATTGATATATTTGGGAGCGGGTGGTACGCCTACCACAAGATATAATTATTGATATATTTGGGAGCGGGTGGTACGCCTACTACAAGATATAATTACTATGATATTTGGGAGCGGGTGGTATGCCTATCACAAGATATAATTACTGTGATAGTTGGGAGCGGGTGGTACGCCTACCACGAGACATGAAATGAAAGAGGAATTGAGACATGAAAGTAAAATTTATTCTGTTGATTAGATTATTCTGGATATAGTGAGTTATTGACTGTTATTTCAAAGCAGAGTATTTCCTTATAAATATATTGTATATATATATATATACATATATCTGCACAAGTTATTTTTGGTAGGTCCTGTCTAGCCTCGTCACTACTTCGCCGGGGTTAAGCCAGGCACTTACCAGCACATAGGGTCGATTGTGTTGATGCTACACTCTATGCATCTTTTGCACAGATCTAGGAGCAGCTTTTTGACAGCAGCAGTTGGATTGCCCGGGAGCTGTCTTTAGTCCAAGGACTCACGAGGTAGCCTAACTGGCGTTCGCAGGCCGAAGTCTTTCTGTGTTTTAATTTGTTTTCTTTGTTTCCAGACAAACAGTATGTGTATTATTCTTAGAAGTTCGTGAGTATTGTGACACCAGTCTTGGGTAGTGTATCATGTTTGGGTTTTCTTTATCATAATTGACTAAGTCTTCCGCTAATCATGATTATTCCGCTGTAATTTACATGCTTTAGATAAGAAATTGGTAATTAATGGAGATGTAATTAATATTTGGCTTGCCTAGCTTCCATTTAGTAGGCGCCATCACGACCCCGATGGTGGGAAATCCGGGTCGTGACAAGTTGGTATCAGAGCACTAGGTTGCATAGGTCTCACAACTCACGAACAACCTTAGTAGAGTCTGAAGGATCGGTACGGAGACGTCTGTATTTATCCTCCAGAGGCTACGGAGTTAGGAAAATATTCCCTTTATTCTTTCCGGTCGTGCGACTTGATCTTTTGAATGTTAATTGAACTTCTACTCTGTTCTTCCACAGATGGTAAGGACACGTGCATCCTCATCTACTGACCAGCAGCCCGAGGTCCCAGCAGCGGCAGCTCCCGCTAGGGGTAGAGGCCGAGGTCGAGGTCGTCCTAGAGGACAAGGTAGGGGCGGAGCTCAGCCCCGAGCAGCAGCACGAGTGGCAGAACCTCAGGTTCATATCGAGGAGGAAGTTCCAGCCCCAGCAGCTCCAGTAGGCCCAGCTCAGGTCCTAGGAGGAGCTTTGTTTTCACCGGATCTACAGGATGCTTTGGTCCGTATAGCAGGTTTTATGGATCACATCACCAGAGCAGGCTTATTACCGGTAGCACCGGCTACTTCTCAGGCCGGAGGAGGTAATCAGACTCCTGCTACGCGCACTCCGGAGCCAGTAATTCCTCAGGCTCAAGATCCTGTGATTCAGCCAGTTGAGGCAGTTCGACCTATTATTGCGACTCCGTCTAATGATGGTGCAGCCATGTCTGCTGATGCGTTGTGGAGATTGGACAGGTTTACCAAACTGTTCACTACCACATTCAGTGGCACTCCTTCAGAGGATCCACAGGATTTCCTATACAGCTGCCACGAAGTTCTCCGTACTATGGGTATTGTGGAGACTAATGGTGTGGATTTTGCTACTTTTCGGTTATCCGGTTCCGCCAAGACTTGGTGGAGAGATTATTGTCTAACCAGGCCAGCGGGATTGTCATCTTTGACTTGGGAGCAGTTTGCAGAATTATTCTTAGAGAAGTTACTTCCAGCAACTCAGCGGGAGATTATGCCCAGATAATTTGAGCGTCTTCATCAGGGTTCTATGTCTGTCACACAGTACGAGACTAGGTTCGTGGACCTGGCTCGTCATGCTGTTATCATACTTCCCACAGAGCGGGAGAGAGTGAGGAGGTTTATTGATGGCTTGAATCGGCCAATTCGGCTACAGATGGCTATGGGTGCAGGAACTGAAATCACTTTTCAGGAGGCGGCTAATGCAGCCCGCCGGATCGAGATGGCTCTGTCATAGGGAGCGAGACATGGATCAGAGAAGAGATCTCGTAATTCGGGTAGATTCAGTGGTACCTCGTCTGGAGATAGAGATTTTTATGATAGAGGCCATCCTCCTAGGCCTTATCGGTCAGCTCTTCAGGTTTCTCATGATGCTTCAGGTGATCGTAATTCTCAGCCACGCTACTCTGATCAGCAGCCTATCAGTGCACCACCACTTCGCCATTTTCAGCGGCCGAGGGCTTGTTTTACGTGCGGTGATCTTAGGCACATTGCAAGGTATTGCCCTCGAGCTTCCGACAGATCTCATCAGCAGGGTTCTCGTGCCATGATTCAGGCCCCAGTTCCCTCACAGCCTGCCCAGCCGGCTAGAGGCGGAGGTAGAGGACATAGAGGTGGAGGTAGAGGTCATAGAGGTGGAGCTCGGACCGATAGAGGTAGAGACCAGCCAGCAGCTGATCGTCCTAGAGATACTGCTCAGGGTGGTGGGGCACAGCCCCGATGTTATGCACTTCCCGCCAGACCAGAGGCTGAGTCTTCTGATGCCGTCATTACAGGTATTATTTTGGTTTGTGATAGAAAGGCATCAACATTATTTGACCCTGGGTCTACATATTCGTATGTGTCTTCCTATTTTTCACCATACTTGATTCAGCCCAGTGATCCACTGAGTGTTCCTGTTCATGTGTCTACACCAGTAGGCGACTCTATTGTGGTTGATCGAGTTCATCGGTCATGTATTATAGTAATTGAGGGTCTCGAGACCCGTGCTGATTTATTACTCCTAAATATGGTGGACTTCGATATTATACTAGGCATGGACTGGCTATCTCCGTATCATGCTATTTTAGATTGCCATGCCAAGACTGTGACTTTAGCCCCGCCGAATTCGCCTCGTATAGAGTGGAAAGGAATTTCAGGTCATACTAGCCGTAATGTTATTTCTTATGTTAAAGCTCAGCGTATGGTTGGAAAGGGATGCTTGGCTTATTTGGCCTATGTCCGTGATTCTAGTGCTCAGGTTCCTTCTATTGACTCTGTGCCTGTGGTTCGCGAATTTCCTGAAGTATTTCCTTCAGACTTGCCAGGTATGCCGCCCGATAGGGACATTGATTTTTGCATTGATTTGGCTCCGGGCACTCAGCCCATTTCCATTCCCCCATACCGTATGGCTCCGCCAGAGTTAAAAGAATTGAAGGAACAGTTGCAGGATTTACTTGAAAAGGGTTTCATTAGGCCCAGTGTTTCGCCGTGGGGTGCACTTGTATTATTTGTAAAGAAGAAAGATGGTTCGATGAGAATGTGCATTGACTATCGACAGTTAAACAAGGTGACTATCAAAAATAAATATCCACTTCCGCGAATTGATGATTTATTTGACCAACTTCAGGGTGCCAAGGTATTTTCAAAGAGAGATTTGAGATCTGGCTATCATCAGCTGAAGATTAGGGCATCTGATGTCCCTAAAACCGCGTTTCGCACTCGGTATGGACATTATGAATTTCTGGTCATGTCTTTTGGGTTGACAAATGCTCCAGCAGCTTTTATGGAATTAATGAATCGGGTGTTCCGGCCTTATTTAGACTTGTTTGTAATAGTCTTCATTGATGACATATTAATATATTCCCGCAGTCAGGAGGAGTATACGCAACATCTCAGAGTGGCCTTACAGACTCTGAGAGATAGCCAACTATATGCAAAATTTTCAAAGTGTGAATTTTGGCTAAGTTCAGTTGCATTCCTGGGTCATATTGTGACGGCAGCAGGTATTCAGGTTGATCCGAAGAAAATTGAGGCAGTCAAGAGCTGGCCTAGACCGACATCAGCCACAAATATTCGGAGTTTCTTGGGGTTAGCGGGCTATTATCGCCGATTCGTAGAAGGATTTTCGTCTATTGCAACCCCACTGACCAGATTGACCCAGAAGGGTGTTCAATTTGAATGGTCCGATGAATGTGAGGCGAGCTTTCAAAAGCTCAAGACAACCTTGACCACGGCACCGGTATTGGTTTTACCCACAGGTACGGGACCTTATACTGTTTATTGTGATGCTTCCCGTATTGGGCTTGGTGCAGTGTTAATGCAGGATGGCAAGGTTATTGCCTATGCTTCGAGGCGGTTGAAGATTCATGAGAAGAACTATCCAGTGCATGATCTAGAATTGGCGGCGATTATTCACGCATTGAAGATCTGGAGGCATTATTTGTATGGTGTAGCATGTGAAGTATACATCGATCATAAGAGTCTTCAGTATTTGTTTAAGCAGAAAGAGTTGAATATGAGGCAGAGAAGGTGGCTAGAGTTGCTAAAAGACTATGATGTCACTATTTTATATCACCCAGGTAAGGCCAATGTGGTGGCCGATGCATTGAGTAGAAAGTCTGCCAGCATGGGTAGTCTTGCATATATTCCGGTCAGTCAGAGACCATTGGCTCTAGACGTCCAGGCATTAGCCAACCAGTTCGTGAGATTGGACATTTCTGAGCCTAGCAGAGTGTTAGCCTGCACGGTCGCTCGTTCTTCCTTATTTGAGCGTATCCGTGAGAGGCAATTTAATGATCCTCATTTGCGTGAGTTGAGAGATACAGTACAGCGGGGAGGTGCAACACAGGTAAATCTAGATGATGATGGGGTATTGAAATTGCAGGGTCGAGTTTGTGTGCCCAATGTCGAAGGGATTCGAGAGTTAATCTTAGCGGAGGCCCATAGTTCGCGGTATTCTATTCACCCGAGCGCCGCGAAGATGTACCAGGACTTACGGCAGCACTATTGGTGGCGCAGAATGAAGAAAGATATCGTTGCGTATGTCGCTCGGTATCTAAATTGTCAGCAGGTGAAATATGAGCACCGGAGACCTGGTGGTGTATTCCGGAGGATTGAAATTCCCGAGTGGAAATGGGAGCGGATCATAATGGACTTCATTACTGGACTTCCTTTGACTCGGAGGAAATTTGATGCTATTTGGGTCATTGTTGATAGGCTGACCAAGTCAGCACACTTTATTCCAATATCTGTCTCCTACTCATCGGAGAGGTTAGCGGAGGTTTACATTAGGGAGATTGTTCGTCTCCATGGAGTGCCAGTATCTATTATCTCTGATCGGGGTACGCAGTTTACCTCGCGGTTCTGGAGAGCGGTCCAGCAGGAGTTAGGCACCCAGGTTCAGTTGAGTACAGCATTTCATCCTCAGACGGATGGCCAGTCCGAGAGGACTATTCAGATTCTAGAGGACATGCTTCGAGCCTGTGTTATTGATTTCGGAGGTTCGTGGGACCAGTTTCTGCCATTAGCAGAGTTCGCCTACAATAACAGTTACCAATCTAGCATCCAGATGGCTCCGTATGAGGCGTTGTATGGTAGGAAATGTCGATCACCGGTTGGATGGTTTGAACCGGGAGAGGCTCGGTTGTTAGGTACAGACTTAGTTCAGGAGGCCTTGGATAAGGTCAAGACTATTCAGGAGAGATTGCGTTCAGCTCAGTCCAGGCAGAAGACTTATGCGGATCGTAAAGTTCGAAATGTAGATTTCATGGTTGGCGAACGAGTATTGCTCCGAGTGTCGCCTATGAAGGGTGTGATGAGGTTTGGGAAGAAGGGCAAGCTCGGCCCTAGGTATATTGGCCCATTTGAGATTCTAGACAGAGTGGGAGGGGTGGCTTACAGATTAGCTTTGCCGCCTAGCTTATCAGCCGTGCATCCAGTTTTTCATGTATCTATGCTTCGGAGATACCACGGTGATCCCACACATGTGTTAGACTTCAGTACTGTCCAATTGGACAATGATCTATCTTACGAGGAGGAGCGGTACCCATCCTAGACCGGCAGGTTCGACAGTTGAGGTCGAAGAGTTATCCTTCTGTGCGTGTTCAGTGGAGAGGTCAGCCTCCTGAGGCATCGACCTGGGAGTCCGAGTCCGATATGCGGAGCCGCTACCCACATTTGTTTCCTGACTCAGGTACTTCTTTCTTTTGTCCGTTCGAGGACGAACGGTTGTTTTAGAGGTGAAGATTGTGACGACCCAAAGGGTCATCACTTGTTTTATTAATCATTCCGAGCTTTTGAGGTCTTGAAAACCTCATTTATAGTTGCCTCGATTTGCGTGCACAGTCCGAGCACAAAGCTGGAAAAGATTTATGTTGAAATATGTGAAATATGTGAAAAAGTTGAAGAATTTTGATATTAATATTGATATGGTTGACTTTGGTCAACATTTTTGGTAAACGGACCGGATCCGTGATTTGACTGTTTCAGAAAATCCGTAGAAAAATATGGAACTTGGGCATATGTCCGGAATTGAAATCCGAGGTCTAGAACCCCGGTAAAAGAATTTTTCTGTTAAATTGTTTTCCGAAAATGTTTAAGGAAAATGAAACTGAATTTTGATTAAAAGGTACTGGTATCGGGCTCGTATTTTGGTTCCGACGCCCGGTACAAGTCATATATATTGGTTAAGCGCTTCCTGTAAAGTTTGGTTGAAAACGGACGTCGTTTGACGTATTTTGGCTTTAAATTGGAAAGTTTGGAAATTATGAAAATTTGAAAGGATTCTTGAGTTTTAAGGCTCAATTCATTGATTTTGATGTTATTTTAGCGATTTGATCGCGCGAGCAAGTTCGTATGATGTTTTTGAGTTAGTGTACATATTTGGTTTGGAGCCCCGAGGGCTCGGGAGTGTTTCGGAGGTGGTTCGGGGTGTTTTTGGACTTAGAAAAGCAGCAGATTTCCTGCAATTTTTACACAGATATTTTACCCTACGCGATCGCGGACTTGTACACGCGATCGCACTGCCTTGACACATTACTCAACGCGATCGCAGCTGTCTGCACGCGATCGCGAAGCTTTCTGTCCTTCTTCAACGCGATCGCAGCCGTCCGCACGCGATCGCGTAGCTTTCCGTTTTCCTTCAACGCGATCGCGACCCTTTTCACGCGATCGCGTAGTACAAATTAGCCACCCAGCGAAATTCTTCTACGCGATCGCAGCATTGTCCACGCGATCGCGTAGTGTTGAATATTTGCCTTCCGCGATCGCGAACCAATTCACGCGATCGCGTAGAACAAACTTTTGCCCAGTCATTTTAATCCCAAAACAGAACAGAAACGGGATAACAAATCCCATTTCTGTTCAACCCCCTTCTTCACAGCCCCTTGGACGATTTTCGAGCTATTCTTCACCAAACTTCTTGGGTAAGTGATTCTTAACTCGTTTTCTTCATTTTCCATCAATATTATTTGAATTCCTAAGCCTAAATAGGTGTAAATGGGTAGAAAAATTGAGAATTTAGTATAATAAGGGTTTTCAATGAATTTACGATCTAGACTTCGTTTTGGAGTCGAACTTAAGAACAAATTGTATATTTGAACTCATGAAGGATTGGGTGAACTTATTTTGGTTCGAAACTTGAGTTTCGATTATGTGGGCCCGGGGTCGATTTTTACTATTCCGGGCAGAATGTTGTAAAAATCATATTTAGCAATATGAACTAGTTTGTTAAGTAGAATTGATGATATGAAATCAATTGTGTATAGATACGGTTGGATTGGAGTCAAATTCAAAAGGAAAAGGCATTGCTACGGATTGAATCGTTCGTAGACTTTCGAGGTAAGTGTTTGTTCTATCCTAGTTTGTAGGAATATGAATTTAGTTATGAATAAATTGTTGAATAAGAGTTATTGGTGTTATACCGGTAATGAAAGTAAATTGTTGAAATTATTATAAATTATTGGTTTAAAACCGGTAATTATAAATATTGTTGATATAGAGATTATTGGCTAAATGCCGGTGATATATATATATTTTATGAATTGGGATCTTGTGGTACGCCGACCACAAAGTGATTTAAATCTTGTCATTGGCCATAGTTGCCGGTAGCTTATTGATATATTTGGGAGCGGGTGGTACGCCTACCACAAGATATAATTATTGATATATTTGGGAGCGGGTGGTACGCCTACCACAAGATATAATTACTATGATATTTGGGAGCGGGTGGTACGCCTACCACAAGATATAATTACTGTGATAGTTGGGAGCGGGTGGTACGCCTACCACGAGACATGAAATGAAAGAGGAATTGAGACATGAAAGTAAAATTTATTCTGTTGATTAGATTATTCTGGATATAGTGAGTTATTGACTATTATTTCAGAGTAGAGTATTTCCTTATAAATATATTGTATATATATATATATCTATATTACAACTGTACAAGGTTTAGGTGGGTGACTGGCCTTAGCCTTGTCACTAGTTCGCTGGGATAGGCCAGGCACTTACAAGCACATGGGGTCGGTTGTGCTGATACTACACTCTGCGCTCTTTTTGCGCAGATACAGGTTACGGACAGCAGTAGCGGCAGTAGTGACTTGTGGATTTTCCGACTATTGAGATTACGAGGTAGCCTTGCAGGCGTCCGCAGGACCCGTTGTCTCTTCTATCTATGCTTTTCATTCGTTATCTCATGTAATCGAGATAAACAGCTTGTATTTTCTTTCAGACAATTATGTGTATTATTCTTAGAAGTTCGTGAGTATTGTGACACCAGTCTTGGGTAGTGTATCATGTTTGGGTTTTCTTTATCATAATTGACTAAGTCTTCCGCTAATCATGATTATTCCGCTGTAATTTACATGCTTTAGATAAGAAATTGGTAATTAATGGAGATGTAATTAATATTTGGCTTGCCTAGCTTCCATTTAGTAGGCGCCATCATGACCCCGATGGTGGGAAATCCGGGTCGTGACACTTTCGGTGCCAGCATTTCTCCGTATCATGTCCCCGTGCCCCAGAATATTATTCACAATGGATGGATTGATCTAAGTTTCTCGGTGGAGGATTAGGAATTTTAGGCTCAAGGGGACTCAGCATTCCTAATTGTCTCAGTCGGTAGAAGAGGCTAGTATATGATTCTCCTAGAGGAGTGAATGTTTTCTTTCTCTGAGCCCTGTCGCTTTTCACTTCAGGGTCAGGACAGAAACTAGTTCGGTTAGGATTTCTCTAGGTTTTTTTATAGTGGGTAGGCATTTTGGGCATGGTAGACATTCTGAGGAGCTGGGGTTCGCCATGAAGGTGGAGGCGGTGGGTAAGATTGGGCATGCTGGACAGAGAATTGAGGACTAGTCAAAGCTGGTGGATATGGTTGGTATGGGCGAGGTTGGTGATGATATGGGTTGGGGCCCCGGGACCAAGATCTCTCCTCTATAACCGCCACTTCTTCTTTCTTCTTCTTCTTCCCGATTGATCCTCTCGTCCCCGTTTAAATTGCCTGATTTGTAGCCTTGATGGCTGAGTAACTCATAATCTTGTTCGTTTTCAAACCTTCTTCCACAAAACTCCCCATCTTCATTACCTCATTAAAGGTCTTTCCAATTGCAGACACCAGATGCCCGTAGTATGTCGACTCCAAAGCTTGTAAGAAACAATCTACCATTTCTCCTTCTTTTCCATTTTGGTCAATGACAATCTATCAGGGATGATTTCCAGATTATATTGAAAATGGTTCGCAAATGATTGATCGAAATTGTCCCAAATAAACCATCGGGTATGATCTTGACGGGTGTACCATTCCAATGCTGAAGCCACTGAGGCTTTGACTGAAGTAGGCCATAACTAGTTCATCATTTCCCCTAGCTCCACGCATTTTGCTGCAATATCCTCTCAGATGGGCCACAGGATCACCATGGCCATTATACATGTCAAATTTTGGCAATTTAAACCCAGCGGGTAGCTGTACCTCAGGGAACAAACACAAGTCCTTGTTTGCCACACTAACTTGGCCTCCCAGACCCTGCATATTATAAAACGACTGCTCAAGGCTCTTCATTTTCCTAGCCATGTCCTCTTGTTCAGGGTTTCTAGCAGGTTTCTCCTCCTCTGTCATATCGATAAGTGGGGTGTAAGAATCATGTTGTCCGAAGGTGGGTTCTGGAGGGTAGTAATAATTATCCTGGATATGAAATACAGGCTCACTAGAGGATTTATGTAAAGTGGATGGTGGTGGTGCCACATACACGGGAGCGGCCTAGAGTGGTAGTGGTGGAGCTTGTTTAGGCAGTGAGGGTAGTACTTGTGATGTAGTGGCGTAATAGTATGGGTATGTAGGATATGTAGAAGATGAGTTTATGGTGGGTGGATCTTGGTTCGGGTTTGAGGGAGGAATATATGTGGGGTTAGCTGGGTAAGTAGGTAAGGGTTGCCCCCTTGACCAAGCCTGATACATTTCCGACATTTGTTGTTTCTACTTATATACATCTTCCTTCATGATGTTCACATCTATTGCTTCCTCCTCTTGCACGAGATCCATGATTGTCGGCTCAATTTCTTGGGTCACTGCTTTTGTCATGCTTTTAGAACGAGTGTTGTAGTTGTGATGTGCCAAAATGCCAGTTGGTAACTGTTTTATCTGATACTCATCAACGACAAAAACTTGTTAATAGTTAGATCATAATAGATAAACATCACAAGTTTTAAAAACACAATTTTTGCCTGGCAATTATGCGTCTTCCCGGCACTATTGTTCTTCTTTTGACCAGCCAATTCTCTTTTTGGGATTTTCTTTTTCTTTTCTTTTATTTCCACTCATCTCTTTTTTTTCATTGTTTTTCTTTTCTTTTATCTTTTTTTGTCGTTTTTCGATCCTATATGTTTGCCTATCGCTCAAGCAATTTGCATATAAGGAATAATAATGACAACTTTTTGGATTTTCATTGATATTCAAATATTGATTACAAAAGATAATGTTGTACTACAACCTTCTAGATGCAGAAAAATACAAATACAAAAATGCATGCCCTATGAATACATTAAAGCCCCTAGTGCCCGCGAGACATTATTTGGTCTTACCGCGGGCCTATATGCTAATCCCCTTTGGAGTTTGTCCAGGTCGGTCATCACTTGTTTAACAAAGATCATTGCTGCTGCGGTAAACATAGACTGAGCCATATCCTCGCACAGTTGGCATTTCCGCGTAATGTAATGAGCAATGTTGACAATTCTTTCCCTGATGACCCCTTTCTCTTGAAGCAACCTCCCAATCTGTTTGGCACGAGCATCCAAGGTTTGTTGGCTCTTCTTTTGAAGTTTTTGTAGCTCCAATTCTAACCGGGACATGGCCATGTAGCAATGCTCTCTCTCTATATCAAATTCTTTGGTTTGTTTGCTACTTTTAACCTCGGCCGTAACAATCTTCTTCCTTAATCGGGCTACTTCAACATTATGTTTATCCTTTAACTGTCGAACCGTCCGAGCTCTTTCTTCGGCATTCTTGGCCAATTGTTTCCAAACCCCAACTAATTTCTTCTCAGCTTTATCTAGATCAAAGCTACAATTGTTCACCTTGCGCCGTAGATTTTCAATTAGCTTTTCATCCCGGGCAAGTCGAACTGGGGTTTCGGTTGTTGTTCTCATTTTCGCAATCTGAGCCTTCAATATTTCATTTTCTTTCCTCAGCTATTTCTTTTCACCCTCGTCGACTTCTGCTTGTAAGCTTTTTTCGAATTTGAGGTCCTGAAATTGTTTTTCCAACATGCTGATTCTGGCTCGATATTCATTTTCCTTGACCAGCCAATCCCTTTGTTCCATCGATTGCTTGGCAAATTCTTGAATATGAGGCCTCTTCGTCGGTCTCTCACGCTCAACATGTCTACGGTACCATGCGGAATATCTCGGTGACACTTCACCTCTAGCCCGATCTCTCAAACAGGTGTCCATTCCTAGACATTAGCACGCATTCCATATTTGCCGAATTTTTGCTTTTGGGAATTGCCCATCGGGACTGATCTCTATTGCTTGAAGGCTGAGGTCCCCATCTTTCGGCACAATCTAATATCTTCCTAGTTGCCGCAGTACTCAGTACGACGCATAAGGTTGGATACTCTTGAGACACATTAAAAGGAAATATGACCCTTCTGCTAGCATATATATGACTTTATTGAGGGGCAACCATCCATACGCCCATTCTATCTGGCTAGCAGTCATTGATCGAAAATATGTGATCCAACCCTTCGACCCTTCTGGCAACTTAGCCTCTTTTGTCCTCACATAGAATTCTTCGATACATGTCTTTTCAGACGATCCATAGCTTGAAAACTGAGGGTGTCGGCATAAATGCTCTATCATCCACATCTGAAGTAGTATATTACACCCTTCAAAGAAATCTTCTCCCGCTTTGCAGGCTGTGAGAGCACGGAAGATATCGGCCACTATCATTGGTGCCAATGTACTATTGTCCCGGGTAAGGAGAGTACTGGCAATTCCGGCAAATCTAATGTCGATGTTCCCGTCTTTCCTCGAAAATATGATTAACCCCAGAAAGGCTACCATAAAGGCGAAACGCCTGTGTTCCTCCCATTTATCTCGGTTTGCTTTGCTGCAGAGTTTGTTCGTTGGAACATTGAATCCTCCAACGTGGCCATATCTGCGGTATATAACGTTCATGGTGTAGAACCCGTGGACCAAATCTTCATTGTGAACATTTCTGGCGATCTTTAAGGAGTCGAGGAATCTATGCACAGTGATAGCCCTTGGAGCAACCGGATACTTGTCTTTTAAGGGAACCTCACCCTTTCCGATGTAGTTAGCAATTTCCTCCAATATCGGAGTAAGCTCAAAGTCCGAGAAGTGAAGCACATTGTGTGCGGGATCCCAGCAGGCAACTAAAGCTCGGATAATATCACCTCGAGGTACTATGTCAAGCAGCCCAGTAAGATCTTTCAAATATTTGTTGACCCAATCCTGTCCATCTTGGCGTAAATCGTTCCACCACAATTGTAACTCCAAAGGGAGCTTGTTCATTAGTGCAAAGGGTCATTTTATATTGTGCTCATCCTGCGCATTTATTAAAGGCAATTTATTTAACTCAAAAAGAAAACAAAATCTTTTCAGGGAAAATTTTTATTATTTCAAAAGAATCAACATTTCCGTTTTTCCTTCGAAAATTTCAAGGCTATTATTATTTAAAGAAAAATGACTTCAAAAGCGGCTATTTTTGCACAAACAGCCTTCCGGCGTCCTTTCGGAACATTCAGCTATTTTAAAAAACAACATCACTTTGATTTTATTGATAAAACTAAAAATTCAACAATTTCTTTTTATTTTTTGAAAAGGGGTGGTTGGACCTGTCATGGGTTGCCTACGTATCTCGCCTAGTGGTGAGAATCAAACCAGCGTAGTTCGATCAAATTATTTTTAGACCAACTATTTCGACAAAAATTATTTCGACTATTTTCAGGCTTTTTTCTTCCAAATTTTGACAGCGTTTCGTCAATATTGCTATATTTTTCTCTTTTTTTTTTGTTTTCAGGTATTTAGCTGGTCAGTAGAATAGCCCAAGAAATGCAACATATAATGATGCTCGGTCTTTGATATCCGGGTCACCTGTCCTAGACGGACCCAATCCATGTGTTGAGTCCCCTAAGTCAGATATGATGCAAATAATCGTCCGAATTCTAGGCTCAATATCCTGATTTTCAATGGTACTAGACTGTGTACCCGAGTAGACAACTCGGATCGAGGAGGGGGCTACGTACCGGGGACCCGTGGGATCGTCCGACTTTGTAACTTATCCGGCCTCTATTTCTTATTGGGTATGACTTAACATAAAGGGAAATATCAACCAGTAAGCACATCGCCGGAGGTAAGAAAAGAAGGGCTTGCGGCACAATTTTATATATACAGTTCACGTAGTATCAAAGCGATAAATATATAGCACGTTGAAAAGCATATAATGAAATCAGATAATATCAAAACAACAATTTTAACTGAGCTCGAATTCTTAAACTCTGAACCGAAGTTCTGGTTTTCTTATCCCCAGCAGAGTCGCCAAAGCTGTCACACCTCTTTTTTCTTTTACGTCCCAACTATTTACTACTACACCCAGGGAAGGGATATAATAATAACAAGGAAGGAGTTTTTCCAATTAAAGGACATTTGGAATGAGATTTATTTATTAATTTTCAGAGTCGCCACTTAGGAAAATAATGGTGTCCTAAGTCACCGGTTTAATCCCGAACCGAGGAAATTATGACTCTGTTTTACAGTCCGCGAAACTAGAAATCCGGATAAGGAATTCTGTTAACCCGGGAGAAGGTGTTGGGCACTCCCGGATTTCGTGATTCTAGCACGGTCGCTCAACTTTCGTATTTGTTTTATCTAATTTACTTATATGCTTTGAATTTTCAAATGTTATTAATGTTCCACTTTGTTATTTTTAGGACCTGCGACGTCACGAAAACGCATTTCAAATCACACCGCAACCAGTACGCATGTGACATTAGTGCATTTCAGCTTCGTCGGGATTTGAGATTTGGGTCACATAAAATGTACACCCGTATTAGGAATGTAATTTTTATTTATTGTGCCTATAATGTCTACGACTTTATTATCTTTGGAAAGGACCGTGAAATTTGCTAAACGGTCTCTCCAAGTCTAACATTTTTACATTAAAATCCCTTTGGGGGGCCCGTGCATTTTCATCTTCGAAACGAGGCTCATCCCTTATTTTAAGGTCCAATCCTATTCATATACTATGTTTTCTATTTTTGTTTTTTCTTCCTAATTCAAATCTGTTTTTGTGTTATTTTTTAAACTATAATGTTGGAGTCTAGGCCATTATTCGTTATTGGGCCTGGACTTTAGACTGCCTAACAGTCCATTATTAAACACAATTGGGCATCTAGAGCCCAATGTATACTACTGTTCCTACTCGAGAGCCCAGGCGCCACATTAATCAGATCTGGGCCTGTATACACAATTAGGCCCAGAATATATAAGCGAAAACAAACTAACATTTCAATAACAGTATTTAAGCAAGTATTATTCAGCATTGCTAATTAATTATTTCAAACGTTGCCAAGTTATATTTTTCGACCACTACTAATTTCAATTTTTAACAACTAATTAAATATTCTGAAACAGTAATTTGTGTCAGTATTGTTATACTATATGGCATGTTTTGGTATTCAAGTAATGTCACGACCCAAATTCGGTCGTGATGGCGCCCAACAATCAAGCTAGGCCAGCCAGACCAACAATTACTGATCACATCGAATACCAGTCCCAAACGGACATCCCAAGAAGAATATATGAGTTTAAGAACTCCAATAATAATAATAATGAACCAAAATACGGAGAAGTGCGAAAATAACTGACACTCCCAAAGATCTGGAGTCACAAGTCTAGAGCCTCTAACAAACCCAACAGAAGATAGAGCATACTGTTTAGAAATAGTCAAGTCTGAATATAAGATAGCGACTGAAAAGAGGAGGAGAAGCTAGGTTCTGCGAACGTCGGCAGCTACCTCAGCAACTCGGTATGACACTGCAAACGCTGGAAATGCCTGTCTACTGCTCTTGAGTACCTGAGTCTGCACACAAAAGGTGCAGGGAGTAGGGGTGAGTACTAAGTACTCAGTGAGTAATAAATATATAAAAGCAGCTGAAAGTAGGAAATCCATAAAATACCACAATATGAAGCTACACTACAGTCCGAATCTCCTACGAACTAGCATCAACAGTACAATACAGCTACCACAGAGTAATTCAATAAATAAAGATGCAATGCAATGCACATAACCGCTACGGCGTGCAGCCCGATCCATTTAACGTCGACGACGCTCACTGGGGGTGTGTACAGACTCCGGAGGGGCTCCTGCAGCCCGATCCTCATATCAACCGCTGTGGTGTGTAGCCCGATCCTCATATAAACCGCTGCGGCGTGCAGCCCGATCCATCCTCGGTCCACATAAATCAGATAAGTCACAAAAACAGTTCATTTTTCTTAATTCCAGTTCCCAGTCCATAATTTATGAAAAATACTTAACTTTTATTTAATTTGCAAAAACCGGTAACTTAACATGTCAATAGTGTGATTTCAATTTCCAGGACTGAGATCAGTGATTTAAGCAAATATAGCTATCACATAAATATTGTCCTCTAAGGACGCTACTGATCGGCACAAGGCCCCAAACAAGGCTTACCGCCCACAAATATATCAAATACAGTGTATTTCCAACACTAATAACATATTATTCATTTTCGGGATGGACCAAGTCTCAATCCCCGGTCACAATCAATCCCGCACTTGCCACGGTGTGCGAGCCACGCCCTAATAGTGTCACAATGTGCTAAGCCGGGGTTTCGAACCCTCAAGCTACCATATACACAAACTACTCACCTCTAGCCGGTCGTAGATTCGCCCGCGATGCCTTTTTCCTTTGAAATTCGCTCCCTCGTGCGTAAAATCTAGTCAAACCACAATAATTATATCAAATACGGGTCAAAGAATCATAACCCATTTTAATTTACATGAAATTCGCATAAATACACTAAGTTGGTAAAATCCGACCCCGAGCCCACTGCTCGGAAAATTCCGAAATTAGTACCAACGTGATCCTCGTCTCGTCACGAGTCCGTACATATAAAATTTATTGAAATCAGAGTTCAAATGGCCTTCCAAAACTAAAAACCCCGTTTTCAATACCTAAGCCACAATTCTTCAAAATTCTACCCAAATTCATGAAGATTGATGTTAATCCTACCATAAAATTATGTTTTTGAGTCAAGAATCTTACCTCCGATGAATACCCGATGATTTCTCGGTGTTTTCCTCGAGTTTTCTTCTCTCCTAGGGCTCAAAATTGTGTTTTGGGTGAATGAACCCGTAAGCTCTCTGTTCAGCAATTTAATTTCACTGCCAGAACGATTTGTTCTACGTTTTCGCGTGAGCTCCCACGCGTCCGCGATACTCGACTTTGACTTACCCTACGCGAACGCGAACTCCACCACGCGTTCACGATGAACAAAATTCCCAGCCGCCTATTTTCCTTCTACGCGTTCGCGATACTACTCCCGCGAACGCGAAGCCTCACCCTCACGCACCTACGCGAACGCGACCACTGGAACGCGATCGCGAAGCTCAAAACCCCTGGCCTACGCGAACGCGACACCCCTGACCGCGAACGCGATGCTTTGATCCGCCTGGCCTTCGCGAACGCGGCCCATGCCACGCGAACGCGAAGGCTTAAATGCCTGGGCAGTAACCTGCAATTTTCTGCGGATTTTGCCAAGTTCAAATTGCCCGGTTGATGGTCCGAAAACATCCCGAGGCCCCCGGGACCCCAACGAAAACCACCAACATACTCCAAAACATGATACGGACTTGTTCCAATCATAAAAATACCATTCTAAAAATCAAAATCACCATTTCCACACGAATTCAAGCCTAAGTTTCTTCAAAACTTTCAAAACTAACATTCAATTCAAAACCCGATCAAACGATGTCCGAATGACCTGAAAATTTGCAGACATATCCAAAATCACATAACGAAGCTACAAAAATTGTCGGAATTCCATTCCGACCCCCGGATCAAAATCTCACCTACCATCCGGTTTTCGCCAAAATTCAACCTTCGCCAATTCAAGCCTAAAACTACACCGGACCTCCGAATTCAATTCTGATTGCTCTCCTAAGTCTTAAATGATCCCCCGAAACTATTCAGATCATCGTAATCTGGTTCCGAGTATTCTAACTCAATAGTCAACTCTTGGATGACTTCCCATATTTAAGCTTCCTTAAATCATGCCATTTGCTTCATTTTCAACCCTCACTCCTAACTCACCCGATATACTCTAATGCTGATATAAAAGCATGAGATATATAAATGCAAGGTAACGGGGTGGTAATTCCCGTAACGACGGGCCGGGTCGTTACAAGTAATTATTATGATACTAGCTTGCAGGATTATTTTTTTACTTATTTTAGCTAAAGGAAAACAATATTCTGAATTTAACTAAACATGCTTGAACTACTAAAATCATAAAGTTTAAAACAAGGATTTGTAATTAACTCATATTCAGTAGATATAAACAGTAATACAAGCTAATCTATTTATATTCTTTGGATTAATGGTTCTAACTCAGTATTTAGCTAACAAAATGTAACGACCCGGCCGTTCATTTTTGAAATTTGTGACTCGTCCCCAATTTAACTATGCCCCTAAGTTCATTCTACTATTGTAGTTTGCCGAGAGGTTCGGTTCTAGAATTTGGAGTGATTTGGGACACTTAGTCCCTAAATGAGAGCTTTATAGTTGAAAAATGGCCCGTATTTGGCACAGTGTTAAGACGATCTGGGAACTAGATTCGATGGTTCCATTAGCTCCGTTAGGTGATTTTGGGGTTGGGAGCGCATTCAGAATGTATTTTCGAGGTCTGTAGCTCAATTAGGCTTGAATTGCCGAAGTTTGAAATTTTTGGAAATCCGATAGATAGGTGAGATTTTGATCCGGAAGTCGGAATGGAATTCCGACAGTTGCAGTAGCTTCATTAGGTGATTTTGAATATGTCTGCAAATTTTTAGGTTATTCGGACATCGTTTGGTCGGGTTTTTGATAGCATGTAGGTTTCAGAAGTTTTGGTTGAAACTTAGGCTTAAATCCGCCTTGATTTGATGATTTCCGTGTTTAAGGACGTGTGTTTATGATTGGAACAAGTTCGTATCGTGTTTTGGGGTAGGTTGGTGGTTTTCGTTGGGTTCCCGGGAGCCTCGGGGTGAATTCGGAGGTCCAAATAGACCAAAACGTTCTATTGGGAACTGTTGAAGTGCAGCAGAAATTGCAGAACATGAGTGTTCTATGCGATCGCATAACATGGGTTGCGATCGCATGGAAGAGGGAATTGGAGGGATCTGATCGCAGGGAAGTTAACGCGGTCGCGTAGAAGGATTTTGGATAGTTGTCAAATTGTTCTCTGCGATCACAGAGATGAGTATGCAATCGCATAAGGTACTGGGGAGCTCAGGAATTTTACCCTGCGCGATCGCGAAGAGTGGGATACGATCGCGTAAGGTCGGAACTTATCTCAATGCGATCGCAATACTGGAGTTGCGATCGCGTAGTGTTGTGCAGCTGTTCATCGCGATCGCATGATGGTCTACGCGATCGCGTAGAAGAAAATGAAGGCCGGATAAATTTGTTCATCGCGATCGCATGCCAAAGACTGCGATCGCATAGAACTAAAATTTGCCTGGACAGAAGATTAAATCCCAAATTTGAGGGTTTCTTCATATTATCACATTTTGACTTCTAGAGCTCGGTTTTTTGCGATTTTTGAAGGGATTATCACCTGGGTGATTTGGGTAAGTGTTTCTCACTCGGTTTTGATCAATTTCCACGAATTCCCTTTTAAATTTGGCTTTTAATTTCAGTTTTTAATGTGAAATTGGGTGGAAGTTCATAGACCAAACTATTGGGTTTTGAGGGAGCAATTGACCTCCGATTTGGGAAATTTTTTATATGGTTAGACTCGTGAGAGTAAGAGGGTTCTGAAAACGTAAAAATATTTTAATTCCGAGCCGATGGCTACAGGAGTATTTTGGTCATTTCACCCACTTTCACACCGTAGCTGTAATTTTATCATTGTAATTAGTTATTTGCGCTGTTATTTACATTGTGTAATTGGTTTGACTAGATTCGGGCCACTCGGAGTTGGATACTCGTGGAAAGAGAGTCGTTTCTTAGCGGTTTTGTATCGAAATTGAGGTAAGTGACTTGTCTAACCTTGCGTGGGGGAACCTTTTTCCCCTAGGATATTATGTGTTGATTTAAATGCCTTGTACGCGAGGTGACGGGCGTGTACATGCGCAGATTGTTGGAAAACCACCTTACTTGAACTGTTCAAATCGTGATACTCTTGTTAATTAATTGATTAAATTGTAATATTTACCTGATATTAGTTAGAGAAGCATGATTAGATGGGATTATCTATCTAAGTGCCTACTTGTCTTACTTGGACTTCCTGAAATTTGTTGATGCTAGTTTGGGTGCAAATTGTAGTTATTTATTACATATTTCTCTGTGCTTTGTCCTCTTATTAATCGTGTTTGCGTTTGTGGACTGCCGGTTCAATTCCCGGAGATCCAAGGGCTGCGGGTTCGATTCCCGGAGACCGGGAGTTGCTGAGATACGGACTGCGGGTTCAATTCCAAATATCCTGAGTTATTGAGATACGGACTGCGGGTTCAATTCCCGAAGATCCTGAGATATCGAGATGTTGAGATACGGACTGCGAGTTCAATTTCCGGAGATCCGAGGGCTGTGGGTTCGATTCCCGGAGACCCAGAGATACTGCTGTGTGGACCGCGAGTTCAATTCCCTGAGATCTTGAGTTGATGAATATAGAGATGGACTGCGGGTTCAATTCCTGGAGATCCTGGACTGGTTGATTTATATTTTTTGTGATGTTGGTTATTCTTGTTAGCTTAATTGTAGACGGTTGTAGTATTTACTTTATTGCGGTAAATTCGGTCTTATCATTATTATTTGAACTGCTCGATATTATTATTATCACTATATTATTATTTCTTGGTAGGGCCCTGACCTTCCTCGTCACTACTCCATCGAGGTTAGGCTTGGCACTTACTGAGTACCGCCGTAGTGTACTCATACTACTCTTCTGCATACTTTTGTTGTGCAGATCCAGGTACATCAGATCAGATCTACTACATTCGCGGAGTACTTTCAGGAGACTTGAGGTATGATCTACTACGTCCGCGGATCCAGAGAGTCCCCTTCTATTCTCATTAGTGATATCAACTATTTCCCTTGTTTCCGTTGTATAGACATTCTTAATGTATAGAACCACAGTTGTACTCTTTCTTAGTTTGTGTTTCCCATGGGTTTTCGGGTCTTGGTATTGTGTTGCCTAGTGGTATTTGGCCAAGTGTGTGTGGCGAGCGGCACTTATTACATTTCATTTACATTATTCCGCTGTTATCTTACCTTTTGTTCATGAAATTATATATTCTGCATCGTGTTCGGCTTACCTAGTCGCGAAGACTGGGTGCCGTCATGACAGGTTCACGATTGGTGAACTAGGGTCGTGACAAGTTTGTATGAGAGCCCTAGGTTCATAGGAGTCACGGGACACAGACCGGTTATTTAGAGTCTCGCTGATCGATACAGAGACGTCCATATTTATCTACGAGAGGCTATGTAACCGTTAGGAAAATTCCACTTCATTTCATTCCTTATCGTGCGTCATTTATTCAGTTGAAGCCTATATCATATGTTCTTTTGCATCCACTCGTGTATTGAAATTGTGCACGCCGACGGTTCATGATGCTACAGAGGGATTATAAGGGAGCCAAGAATTTACTCAACCATTGTTATCGCGTGTCATCAATATCTATAATGCAAGAGTACTGAGAGATCCATTCAATTGTGCACATGGGGGTGCACTAGGTTCTGACATTCGGTTGATAAATACGGTCTTAAGAAGGTTTACTTAACTGCCTAATCATTGCAGTAATGGTAGAATCACGAGGTGGATGTAGATCTAAAGATAGTTGGTGGTAATAAAGACTATATGGTTCGTATGAGATGTCTATTTAGCGAAAGGTAAAACTAGCAACAGAGATACTGGGGAAGTGAGTTTAACTGTCCTAAGAAGGACATGTACCAAACGATGTCTTGAGTTGTCTTATGATGATGACGTACAAGCGATAAAGGTTAGTATTGTGGATTATCAGGATCTATCTTATGGATTGCGTCAAGTGAAAAGAGTTCATTATCAACGACCGACTTGTGGGTCATGTGTCATATCAGATTTGGCCAGCAATGTATTCAGTGGTATTCAAAAGTCTCTGAAACTTGTATACGAGTAAGAGCTGATATTTGTATGGGATGATGTCGGGACCTTTGATGTTCCTATGTCCATAATAATTCTATATTTCAGTAACAACAGGGAAGTTGAATCGATTTCAGAATACTCGTAGTGCTCCAGTTAATCAAGGCACTCTCATAGGATAATCATCTTTTAATGCACCACTAGCATGGGATTCCTTAAATGGTTATTCTAGTTATCTGGCATAGACTCAGTATGAGTGGCCGAACTGCGGATGAGTTGTTATGAATGTGATGATAGTGGAAACATCATGAGAAGTTATTCCAGACTTGGGAGAAATCTATTTCATCAGAACACATAGTCTACACACTCCATTATAGTTACCAATTTACATACGCTACAAGTTAGAGATGGAGAACGAATGGGTAGATGGCGCCTAAGAGGTAGATGCCCGACCCACTGCTATAACTACTATAGTGTGGCTCAGGCCACTACACCAGATGGTGTCATTACATGTACAATGCTGATTGTTATACAAAGATATTATTCCTTAACTTGATTTGGTTTTGAAAATCGAGGCGAGTCCTTTTAATGTGCTTCGCTCATGAGTGAGCTTCATAATCCTGAGATCTACTCCTGTGAATACTCACGTTGGGATATTAGATCGAGATAGCTATCCCTATCATTATGTGTTGGTCACAAAAACAAATATAATAATAATGATAATAAATATATCTATGAGGCTAAATGTGACGACCCAAAGGGTCATCACTTATTTTATTAATCATTTCGAGCTTCTGAGGCCTTGAAAACCTCATTCTATGTTGCCTCGATTTACGTGTACGATCCGAGCATGTAGCCGGAAAGATTTTGTGATAGAAAATATGAATTCTATGAGAAATTTGGATAAAAATGATATTAATATTGATATGGTTGACTTCGGTCAACATTTTTGGTAAACGGATCCGGACCCGAGATTGGATTGTCCCGGGAGGTCCGTAGGAAAATATGGGACTTGGACATGTGTCCGGAGTCGAATTCTGAGGCCTAGAGCCCAAGTTATGAATTTCTATGTGAAATTGTTTTTGATGTAATTATTAAAGGAAATAAATTAATTGACCTTGGTATCGGGCTCGTATTGTGGTTCCGACGCCCGGTACAAGTCTTAAATATTATATATGTGATTTTTCTGTAAAGTTTGGTGACATTTGGATGTCGTTTGAGATGTTTTGGACCTTGAGTCCCAAGTTTGAAAGTTTTGAAAACTAAAGGTATGAAAATCATGCATTTAAGGCTTGATTTGATTAAAACGAAGTGATATTGGCGATGTGATCGCACGAACAAGTTCATAATGTGTTTTTGAGGTTATGTACATGTTTGGTTTGGAGCCCAGAGGGCTCGGGTAAGGATTTGATAGGCCGTTGGATGAAATTCTGAATTTTTGAACTGCTGGTTTTTCACCCAGCTGTTGGCTTCGCAATTGCGAAGTATTCCTCGCAATTGCGAAGGGGACAGGCTCGCAAATGCGAACATTCATCGCAAATGCGAAGCCCCCTTTGGCCCAGCCTTGTTCGCAAATGCGAACAATTGTTCGCATTTGCGAAGGTCCCCAGTGCTGCCTTGTTCGCAAATGCGAACAAAAGTTCGCAAATGCGAACATTCCCCATTATGCCTTGGTTCGCAAATACAGCATGTGTTCGCAAATGCGAACATTAGTTCGCAAATGCGAGATGTTCGCAAATGCGAACAAATGTTCGCAAATGCGAACTTCCCACCCTTAGCTTATTTTTCAAACTCCGGAAATTGGTCGGGGTTCGCAATTGCGAACCCATGTTCGCAAATGCGAACACAGAGACCTGAAAAACACGAATTTCAGTCATTTCTTCACATTTTACAAAACCAAAACACCCATTTGCGATTCTTCAAGGATTTCTTCTTCATCAAAACAATTGTAAGTCACTTTTTTACTTAATTCTTTCAATTTCTAACATCATTAAACATGTTTTTCATAAGAAATCAATGATTTTCATGGTAGAATTCTTGTTTTTGTTAGAAAATAGGGTTTTTCATAAATTGGGGAATTGGACCTCGAATTGAGGTCCGATTTTGAAACAAATCATATACATGAACTTGTGGGGGGATGGGTAACCGGATTTTGGTCCTAACCCCGAATTCCGACCATGTGGGCCCGGGGTTGAAATTCACTATTCATGGCAGAATGTTGTAAAAGTTGTATTTGGTATTAAGAATTAGTTGTGGAGTGGAATTGATGATATTAAATCAATTGTGTATAGATACGGTTGGATTGGAGCCAAATTGAAAGAAAAGACATTTCCACGGATTGAATTGTTCATAAGCATTCGAGGTAAGTGTTTGTTCTATCCTAGCTTGAGGGAATAGGATTATGTGTTATGTGTTATGTGATCGAGTGCGGTGTATGGGTCGTGGTGACGAGCATCCATACACTGGCGTCTAGTATGACCGTGAGTCGTTGGAAAAATGATTATTTTGAGATATATTACGGATGAATTGTTATTGTTCTCCCTTGTTGGGACTTGTTGTGAAGATAATTATTGATTGCCCTTGATGGGACGGTTTATGAATTACTGTTTCTTTCTTTGCCCTTAACTGTGATTGTTATTTGGGTGAGAAAGAGTGATAATGCACGAAGGGTGATGTCGTGCCATGTTTATTTAATTATGCACGAAGGTTAATGCCGTGCCATGTTTATTTATTGATTATGCACGAAGGATCATGCCGTGCCCTATTATTGATTATGCACGAAGGATCATGACGTGCCCTATTATTGATTATGCACGAAGGATCATGCCGTGCCCTATTATTGATTATGCACGAAGGATCATGCCGTGCCCTGTTATTGAACCATGTACGAAGGATCATGCCGTACTATGGATGTGAGGATGAGAGTAAACGCACGAAGGGTGATGCCGTGCAACTGCTTGCTATTTCTTGAAGTGATATTACTTGTGTTTACATTATACTTTGTTTTTCCTTGTGAAATTATTAAGTGTGATTAATTGTTGAATTCTTTAAGGTATTCCTTATTGTGTTAATACTTGATTATTTCTTGTTATTTTGTGGTACACATATATATATATATATTGAATTGCACAGGTTTATGTGAGTGTCTGGTCCTAGGCTTATCACTACTTCGCCGGGATAGGCCAGGCACTTACGAGCACATGGGGTCGGTTGTGCTGATGCTACACTTCTGTGCGTTTTTGCACAGGTCCAGGTTACGATCAAGAGCAGCAGCAGCATCAGTAAATTGATTGCGTGGGAGTTGATCACATTTGAGACCAAGGTAGCTTGCAGACGTCCGCAGGCCCGGCGTCTCTTTCTTTATTTATGTTATTTGCTGTAGTCTCTTTGTTCCGAGACAAACAGAATTATGTTATATTTCCTTGAGACTTTTATGTGTAGTATTCCATAGTAGTTCGTGAGTTGGTGACTCCACGTCTTGGGTAGAGGATTTCAGTATGATTTTCATCTTGTAATTAGTTATTTCTATTTCGATAAAGTATTCCGCATTTATTTAATTAAGATTGTGTTAAAAACGGGATAGTATGAATACGGTGGCTTGCCTAGCTACCACGAGTAGGCGCCATCACGATCCCGATGTTGGGGGAAAATCCGGGTCGTGACACTGGTATTCAGCTTTTAGGACTTATTTAACCTACAGCCAGTCCTTGCATTGGCATTTAAGGACTGGCCAGTCTGTACTTGTCCTCCGAGTCTATTGAGTTAGGAAAGAGTCTCTCATTTGTTCTTTCTTGTCGTGCGACTTGTTCCTCAAATACTAATTGAATTTCTATTCTGTCCTTTCGCAGATGGTGAGGACACGCGCTTCTTCGTCCGCTGACCAGCAGCCCGAGTCCCAGGCAGCTCCCGTGAGGGGCAGGGGCCAAGGCCGTAGTAGAGGCCGTGGTAGGGGTAGAGCTCAGCCCCAGGCAGCTACCCCAGAGGTGGAGCCCCGTATTGAGATTGACGAGGAGGTTCCGGTTCTAGCAGCTCCGGTGGGCCCAGCTGAGGTCCCGGGAGAGGCTTTAGTTACCCCGGATCTCGGGATGCTTTGATGAGAATAGCGGGATTCATGGACGACGTTGCCGGAGCGGGTTTATTATCGGTTGCACCAGCTCTTCTCAGGGTGGAGGAGGGGCCCGGACTCCTATTGCTCATACTCGCGAGCCGATGGCTCCTCGGCCTCGAGCACCGATGGTTCGACCGGTGTGGCCACTCGGTCGAGTACCGCGGCTCATGCCGGTGATGGAACGGCCATGACTTACGATTCGTTATGGAGGCTTGATCGGTTCTCCAAGCTATTTACCACTACATTCGGTGGAGCCGCATCAGAGGATCCTCAGGACTTTTTATTCGGTTGCCATGAGATTCTCAAGACTATGGGGATTGTGGAGACAAACGGAGTTGACTTCGTACCTTCGGACTTGCGGGATCCGCCAAGACTTGGTGGAGAGATTGTTGCCTGACTCGACCAGCAAGGTCCCCGGCTTTATCATGGGACCGGTTGCTGAACTATTTATGGAGAAGTTTCTCCCGCTACTCGAGAGGATGTGCTTCGGAGGCGGTTTGAGCGCCTCCGTCAGGGCACTATGACGATTACACGGTGTGAGACGAGATTTATCGACTTGGCTCGTCATGCGGTGGTGATACTTCCCACCGAGCGGGAGAGGGTCCGCAAGTTTATAGATGGGCTTAATCATCCGATTAGACTCCGGATGGCTATGGGCGTGGGGAGTGACATATCATTTCAGGAGGCAGCCTAATGCAGCACGTAGAGTTGAGATGGCTCTTGCTAGGGGAGGCGGTTATTCTTCGGATAAGAGGCCTCGTCATTCGAGCGAGGTTTGGTTAGGTTTTTGTTCTGGTAGGAGAGAATCCTTTGATAGAGGCTAGTCCTCCGGGCCTTTTCATTCCGCCCTTCGAGCCTCGCGGGGTGGATCGGGTGATCGTGGTTCTCGGGGGATTATTCGGACCGGTCTCCTATTAATGCTCGGCCTCTTCGAGTGTTCATGGAGGCCATTCGGGTCGTCGGGGCCAGCAGCCCTATCGGTCCCAAGAGTCTGCTACGGTTGTGGTGACCCGAGTCATATTATCGAGAATTGCCCTATAGCGGCGGGCAACTCTCGGCGGCGAGGTCCTCGTCCTATGATTCGAGGCCCCAGCTGACCCTCGGCCTGCCCAGCCGGCCGGAGGCGGGGGTAGAGATTATAGAGGTGGAGGTCGAGACCGTAGAGGTGGAAACCGTCCGGCGAGAGGTAGGGGTCAGCCGGTTGATGGTCGTCCTAGAGACGCGGCTCGGAGGGGAGGTGCGGATCCCGATTCTATGCTTTACCGGCTAGGCCGGAGGCGAGAGGCATCGGATGCTCGTGATTACGAGTACTATTCTTGTGTGTGGCGAGAGGTGATTCGGTATTATTTGACCACTGGATCTACATATTCCTATGTGTCTTCCTACTTCGCACCGTATTTGGTCGTGCCCGCCTATGCTCTGGATATTCCAGTTTATGTGGCTACGCCAGTGGGTGACTCTATTGTAGTCGATCGGGTACATCGTTCGTGCGTAGTTATATTTGGGGGTCTTGAGACCCGTGTTGATCTGTTTGCTTTTGGATATGGTAGATTTTGATGTCATATTGGGGATGGACTGGTTGTCCCCATACCATGCTATTCTTGATTGTCATGCTAAGACTATCACCTTAGCCTTGCTAGAATCACCCCGATTAGAGTGGAAGGGTACCTCAAGCCACTCCGTTCGCACTGTTATTTCCTATGTTAAGGCTCGACGTATGGTCGAGAAGGGTGTCTAGCTTATCTGGCTTATGTTCGTGATTCCAGCGCAGAAGTTCCTTCCATTGATTCAGTCCCTATTGCACGGGAGTTTCCTGAGGTTTTTCCTTCAGACCTGCCGGGCATGCCACCCGACAGGGATATTGATTTCTGTATTGATCTGGCACCGGGTACTCAGCTCATCTCTAATCCACCCTATCGTATGGCCCCGCCGGAACTAAAAGAGTTGAAAGATTAGTTGCAGGACCTTCTTGAGAAGGGCTTTATCAGGCCCAGTGTTTCCCCCTGGGGAGCACCTGTGTTATTTGTAAAGAAGAAGGATGGCTCGATGCGGATGTGTATTGATTACCGGCAGTTAAACAAGGTGACTATCAAAAATAAATATCCACTGCCGAGGATTGATGATTTGTTTGACCAGCTCCAGGGAGCGAGGGTATTCTCTAAGATAGACTTGAGGTCACGCTACCATCAGCTGAAGATCAGGGCGGCTGACATTCCTAAGACAGCCTTTCGCTCTAGATATGGGCATTATGAGTTCTTGATCATGTCCTTCGGGTTGACCAATGCCCCAGCAGCATTCATGGAGTTGATGAATCGGGTATTCAGGCCTTACTTAGATCTGTTCGTGATAGTATTCATAGATGACATCCTGGTATACTCCCGCAGCCAGGAAGAGCACGAGCAGCACCTCAGAGTGGTTCTTCAGACTGTGAAAGATAACCAGCTATATGCCAAATTTTCTAAATGTGAGTTCTGGCTGAGTTCGGTAGCATTTCTGGGTCACATTGTATCAGTGAAAGGTATTCAGGTAGACCCAAAGAAGATTGAGGCAGTCCAGAATTGGCCTCGACCAGCTTCAGTGATCGAGATCCGGAGTTTCTTGGGATTAGCAGGTTACTACCGTCGTTTTGTAGAGGGGTTTTCTTCTATTGCAGCCCCGATGACCAGGTTGACCCAGAAGGGTGTTCAGTTTCGGTGGTCGGAGGAGTGTGAGGCGAGCTTTCAGAAGCTCAAGACAGCCTTGACCACCGCACCGGTGTTGGTACTACCTACGGGTGCAGGGCCTTATACAGTTTATTGTGACGCATCTCGTACAGGGCTTGGAGCGGTATTGATGCAGGATGGTAAGGTTATCGCTTATGCTTCGAGGCAGTTAAAGATACATGAAAAGAATTATCCAGTTCATGATCTTGAGTTAGCAGCAGTGGTTCATGCCTTAAAGATCTGGAGGCATTATCTATATGGTGTGACATGTGAGGTGTACAATGATCACAAAAGCCTACAGTACTTGTTCAAACAGAAGGAGTTGAATCTACGACAGCGGAAATGGTTAGAGTTGCTAAAAGACTATGATGTTACTATATTATATCACCCAGGTAAGGCCAATGTGGTGGCCGATGCATTGAGTAGAAAGTATGCCGGCATGGGTAGTCTTGCATATATTCCGGTCAATCAGAGACCATTAGCTCTAGATGTCCAGGCCTTAGCCAACCGGTTCGTGAGATTAGACATTTCTGAGCCTAGCAGAGTGTTAGCTTGCACGGTCGCTCGTTCTTACTTATTAGAGCGTATCCGTGAGAGGCAATTTGATGATCCTCATTTGCGTGAATTGAGAGATACAATACAGCGGGGAGGTGCCACAAAGGTAAATCTAGATGATGATGGGGTATTGAGATTGCAGGGTCGAGTTTGTGTGCCCAATGTTGAAGGGATTCGAGAGTTGATCTTAGCAGAGGCCCACAGTTCACGGTATTCTATCCACCCAGGCGCCGCGAAAATGTACAAGGACTTGCGACAACACTATTGGTGGCGCGCAGAATGAAGAAAGATATCGTTGCGTATGTCGCTCGGTGTCTAAATTGTCGGCAGGTGAAATATGAGCACCAGAGACCTGGTGGTGTATTCCAAAGGATTGAAATTCACGAGTGGAAATGGGAGCGGATCACTATGGACTTCGTTCCTGGACTTGCTTTGACTCGGAGAAAATTTGATGCTATTTGGGTCATTGTTGATAGGTTGACCAAGTCGGCACACTTTATTCGAGTATTTGTCTCCTACTCGTCGGAGAGGTTAGCGGAGGTTTACATATGGGAGATTGTTCGTCTCCGTGGGGTGCCGGTATTTATTATCTACGATCGGGGTACGCGATTTACCTCGCGGTTACGGAGAGCGGTTCGGCGGGGAGTTAGGCACCCGAGGTTCGGTTGAGTAAAGCATTTCATCCTCGGACGGATGGCCGATCCGAGAGGACTATTCGGATGCTCGAGGACGTGCGTCGAGCCTGTGTTATTGATTTCGGAGGCTCGTGGGATCGGTTTCTACCATTAGCAGAGTTCGCCTACAATAACAGTTACCAATCTAGCATCCGGATGGCTCCGTATGAGGCGTTGTATGGTAGGCGATGTCGATCACCAGTTGGATGGTTTGAACGGGGAGAGGCTCGGTTGTTGGGTACAGACTTAGTTCAGGAGGCCTTAGATAAGGTCAAGACTATTCAGGAGAGATTGCGTTCAGCTCGGTCTAGGCAAAAGACTTATGCGGATCGCAAGGTTCGAGATGTAGATTTCATGGTTGGTGAACGAGTATTGCTCCGGGTGTCGCCTATGAAGGGCGTGATGAGGTTCGAAAAGAAGGGCAAGCTCAGCCCTAGGTATATTGGTCCATTTGAGATTTTAGACAGAGTGGGAGGGGTGGCTTACAGATTAGCTTTGCCGCCTAGCTTATCAGCCGTGCATCCAGTTTTTCATGTATCTATGCTTCGGAGATACCACGGCGATCCCACTCATGTGTTAGACTTCAGTACTGTCCAATTGGACAATGATCTATCTTACGAGGAGGAGCCGGTGGCTATTCTAGACCGGCAGGTTCGACAGCTGAGGTCGAAGAGTTATCCTTCGGTGCGTGTTCAGTGGAGAGGTCAGCCTCCTGAGGCATCGACCTGGGAGTCCGAGTCTGATATGCGGAGCCGTTACCCACACTTGTTTCCTGACTCAGGTACTTCTTTCTTTTGTCCGTTCGAGGACGAACGGTTGTTTTATAGGTGGAGATTGTGACGACCCAAAGGGTCATCACTTATTTTATTAATAATTTCGAGCTTCTGAGGCCTTGAAAACCTCATTCTATGTTGCCTCGATTTACGTGTACAATCCGAGCATGTAGCCGGAAAGATTTTGTGATAGAAAATATGAATTCTATGAGAAATTTGGATAAAAATGATATTAATATTGATATGGTTGACTTCGGTCAACATTTTTGGTAAACGGATCCGGACCGAGATTGGATGGTCCCGGGAGGTCCGTAGGAAAATATGGGACTTGGACATGTGTCCGGAGTCGAATTCTGAGGCCTAGAGCCCAAGTTATGAATTTCTATGTGAAATTGTTTTTGATGTAATTATTAAAGGAAATAAATTAATTGACATTGGTATCGAGCTCGTATTGTGGTTCCGACGCCCGGTACAAGTCTTAAATATTATATATGTGATTTCTGTAAAGTTTGGTGATATTTGGATGTCGTTTGAGATGTTTTGGACCTTGAGTCCCAAGTTTGAAAGTTTTGAAAACTAAAGGTATGAAAATCATGCATTTAAGGCTTGATTTGATTAAAACGAAGTGATATTGGCGATGTGATCGCACGAACAAGTTCATAATGTGTTTTTGAGGTTATGTACATGTTTGGTTTGGAGCCGGGGGGCTCGGCTAAAGATTTGATAGGCCGTTGAATGAAATTCTGAATTTTTGAACTGCTGGTTTTTCACCCAGCTGTTGGCTTCGAAATTGCGAAGAATTTCTCGCAATTGCGAAGAATTTCTCGCAATTGCGAAGGGGACAGTGTAAGGCAAGGCTCGCAAATGCGAACCTTCATCGCAAATGCGAAGCCCCCTTTGACCCAGCCTTGTTCGCAAATGCGAACAATTGTTCGCATTTGCGAAGGTCCCCAGTGCTGCCTTGGTTCGCAAATGCGAACCATTGTTCGCAAATGCGAACATCCCTGTGACTGCCAGTGTTCGCAAATGCGAACTTATGTTCGCAAATGCGAACTTATGTTCGCAAATGCGAACTTCCCACCCTTAGCTTATTTTTCAAACTCCAGAAATTGGTCGGGGTTCGCAATTGCGAACCCATGTTCGCAAATGCGAACACGGAGACCTGAAAAACACGAATTTCAGTCATTTCTTCACATTTTACAAAACCAAAACACCCATTTGCGATTCTTCAAGGATTTCTTCATCATCAAAACAATTGTAAGTCACTTTTTTACTTAATTTTTTCAATTCCTAACATCATTAAACATGTTTTCCATAAGAAATCAATGATTTTCATGGTAGAATTCTTGTTTTTGTTAGAAAATAGGGTTTTTCATAAATTGGGGAATTGGACCTCGAATTGAGGTCCGATTTTGAAACAAATCATATACATGAACTTGTGGGGGGATGGGTAACCGGATTTTGGTCCTAACCCCGAATTCCGACCATGTAGGCCCGGGGTTGAAATTCACTATTCATGGCAGAATGTTGTAAAAGTTGTATTTGGTATTAAGAATTAGTTGTGGAGTGGAATTGATGATATTAAATCAATTGTGTATAGATACGGTTGGATTGGAGCCAAATTGAAAGAAAAGACATTTCCACGGATTGAATTGTTCATAAGCATTCGAGGTAAGTGTTTGTTCTATCCTAGCTTGAGGGAATAGGATTATGTGTTATGTGTTATGTGATCGAGTGCGGTGTATGGGCTGTGGTGACGAGCATCCATACACTGCGTCTAGTATGACCGTGAGTCGTTGAAAAATGATTATTTTGAGATATATTACGGATGAATTGTTATTGTTCTCCCTTGTTGGGACTTGTTGTGAAGATAATTATTGATTGCCCTTGATGGGACGGTTTATGAATTACTGTTTCTTTCTTTGCCCTTAACTGTGATTGTTATTTGGGTGAGAAAGAGTGATAATGCACGAAGGGTGATGCCGTGCCATGTTTATTTAATTATGCACGAAGGTTAATGCCGTGCCATGTTTATTTATTGATTATGCACGAAGGATCATGCCGTGCCCTATTATTGATTATGCACGAAGGATCATGCCGTGCCCTATTATTGATTATGCACGAAGGATCATGCCGTGCCCTATTATTGATTGTGCACGAAGGATCATGCCGTGCCCTGTTATTGAACCATGTACGAAGGATCATGCCGTACTATGGATGTGAGGATGAGAGTAAACGCACGAAGGGTGATGCCGTGCAACTGCTTGCTATTTCTTGAAGTGATATTACTTGTGTTTACATTATACTTTGTTTTTCCTTGTGAAATTATTAACTGTGATTAATTGTTGAATTCTTTAAGGTATTCCTTATTGTGTTAATACTTGATTATTTCTTGTTATTTTGTGGTACACATATATATATATTGAATTGCACAGGTTTATGTGAGTGTCTGGTCCTAGGCTTGTCACTACTTCGCCGGGATAGGCCAGACACTTACCAGCACATGGGGTCGGTTGTGCTGATGCTACACTTCTGTGCATTTTTGCACAGGTCCAGGTTACGATCAGGAGCAGCAGCAGTAAATCGATTGCGTGGGAGTTGATCACATTTGAGACCGAGGTAGCTTGCGGACGTCCGCAGGCCCGGCGTCTCTCTCTTTATTTATGTTACTAGCTGTAGTCTCTTTGTTCCGAGACAAACAGAATTATGTTATATTTCTTTCAAACTTTTATGTGTAGTATTCAGTAGTAGTTCGTGAGTTGGTGACTCCACGTCTTGGGTAGAGGATTTCCGTATGATTTTCATCTTGTAATTAGTTATTTCTATTTCGATAAAGTATTCCGCATTTATTTAATTAAGATTGTGTTAAAAACGGGATAGTATGAATACGGTGGCTTGCCTAGCTACCACGAGTAGGCGCCATCACGATCCCGATGTTGGGGGAAAATCCGGGTCGTGACACTAAAAGTGACTTTCTATGACTTACTACAGTGGGGTTTGATGTAATTTCAGGATAATTAATTTCAATTGTCAGTTATATGCCCTATCGGTATGAGGGTTCATTATATGTTGTGATTCTCTTTGACGGAAATTATTGGAAAGAGAAAGAAAGGAAATGAAAATTTTCAGTTGGCGCAATGTGCAAATACTTGTGATTCAGAGTTGAGGGTGATATCCTCGAATAATTATATGATGTGAAATGCTTTAAACCGAGCTAGAAGCTGCGGTGGATGTTATATAAAGACAAGGTCCTGGCGGTGAAAATTTATATGTTTAAAATTCTCATTTTTATGAAATTTAAAATTTTGTACTATCTTTTAAATGGGAGTCATGCATGTTAGGCTTATTTGACAATTCTTGTGTATTTTCTGTTAATATTCAGTCATTTTTGTGTTATAAATATTGAGTTTTAACCTACGAGATGGGCGCCCAGGTGGTGTTAAATGTGACTCGTCAATTTCGAGTAAGTAATTATGAGATCTTCATGCTTCGTTGTGAGTAAAGTGGAGGTCTGAAATGAGATGTTTGTTAACATAAGGTTAATTGGCAATGTTGTGATTTATGAATAACTATTTTGGCCAGAGACATGGTTATTAGCATACGAATGATGTGTTTTATGTCCAGATATCAGCATGATAATGTGACGCTTATAATCATGAGATTATTGTTATTGATATATACATTATGGTGTTTCATTGGGTTGTGGATGTGTTGTTAGGAGTTGTTTTGGTGTTACTCTGGCAGGTGGATAGGCCCAATTACAAGAGGTAAGTTACGTTGTGCCTTTGAGGACGAATGACCCTAAGTGTAGGAGACTGTAACATCCTGGAGAAAATAATTTCTAAGTAATTAACCTGTATTAAAAGTTGAAGTATGTTGAAATGAGACTAATGCAGTGTGATGTAAAAATTCAGGCACTATAATGAATGTTAAATATCGAAGTTTGGGTATTTTCCTAAGGTTATGGACTAAGGATGAGGTGAAACCTTCAGTTAAGTTGAATGATCAGTTATATGAATTTTCTTGAGAAGGATTTTATTCGGCCTTGTATATCACCTTGGGGATGCTTCTATCTTGTTATTAAAAATAAGGATGGCTCCATGCGTATGTATATTGATTATCACTGGTTGAACAAGGCAATAGCGAATAACCGCTATCTTCTACCTCGTACTGATGATCTGTTGACTAGCTTCAGGGCGTACGTGTATTTTCTAAGATTTACTTATGCTCAGATTACCATCCGTTGAAGGTTCGGGAGCCAGCTATCCCTAAGATTTACTTCAGGACTCAATATGATCATTATGAGTTCCATGTATGTCATTTGGGCTGACTAATGCCCCGACAGATTTTGTGCATTTGATGCACAGAGTATTTCGGCAATATCTTTACCCTTTGTTATTGTCTTTATTGATGAAATTGTGGTGTATTCTCGGAAGTCAGGAAGATCATGAGCAGCACCCGAGGACAGGGCTTCAGAATTTGAGAGAAAGAAATTACATGCAAAATTTTCAAAATGTTAGTTCTAGATTTATTCTGTGGCATTCTTAGGCCACGTGGTATCGAATGAGAATATTTGGTTGGATCTAAATTTTTTCTACAAAGGGTGGTTAGATTTGTGGTAAGGAATATGACATCAGTATCTTGTGTCACCCGAGCAAAAGCTAATGTAGTGGCCGATGCTTTGAGTCGCCGGGCAGGGTGTTTGGGAAGTTTGACTTACCTACCAACATCAAGAGGCCTATGGCAATGGATGTTCAGGCCTTTGTCAACCAGTTGTGAGGTTGTATCTTTCAGAGCCTAGTCGGATTTGTAGCTCAGTGCCCCAACTATGAGTAGGTTAATTATGAGAACCAGAGACCTGGTGGGTTGGTTTGAGTCCGGTGAGGTTAGATTATTGAGCACAAACTTGGTTTAGAATACTTTGGAAAAGTTTAAAGTGATTCAGGATAGACTATGTATAACCTCATCCAGGCAGAATAGTTATGCAAATCGGAAAGTTCGTGATGGTTCCAATATGGTGGAAGAGAAGGTCATGATTCATGTTATGCCTATAAAAGGGGTATTATGAAACTTGGGAAGAAAAGGAAGTTGAGTCTAAGGTTTATTGACCCTTTTGAGATATTGAAGCGTGTTGGAGGAATTGTTTATGAACTTGCACTACCTCTCAGCTTGACAGGAGTTCATATGGTATTTCATGTCTCGATGCTCCGGAGATATCATGGTGATCCGTCGCACGTGTTGGATTTCGGTTCAGTCCAGCTGGACAAGGACCTAACCTATGTTGAGGAGCCAGTTGACATTTTGGATAGGCAAATCAGGAAGCTAAGATCAAAGAACATCGCTTCAGTGAAGGTCCAGTGGCAGGGTCAGCTGGCCGAGGAGGCGACTTGGGAGACCGAGCAGGATATACGCAACTAGTACCCTCATCTCTTCACCACTCCGGGTATGTTTTCTATGCTCGTTCGAGGACGAACGAATCTTTTAAGTGTGGGAAGATGTAACGACACAGCAGCTCCCAAACTCAATAGATAACCAGTAAATGACTCGAGAAATAACAGAAATCCAAGCTAATTGCGATGAACACAGCAGAAAAACCACCAGCAAAGATCCTAAGAACAGTACTCGACTCGAAGACTAAAACTCTAATGTGTGGAACCCTTTTTTTTGAACTTCTGGAACCTTTAATTGCCAACTATTAGAGATGGAACCTCTTTTTATTTTTATTTATTTCAAAGTCTGGACCCTTTTTCAGGCTTATTAGAAGCCCATTTATAGAGTTATTTTGGGGGGAATTTCAAATAAGTTAATTCTATTTTCCTCCCCATATTCTTTTCAATTAATTACAGTATAGTCTATTAAAATTGTATCGAAATGCCCTAGAACCCCTGCTAGAAGGTTCTGGGCAGTTCTATTGGGTTCTATTAGGCAGGTTTTACCCAATTACCCTCACTTGCTAAGGTTTATTACACAAATGCCTTTTAACTCTACCTAGTATACCCCTTTTTATTCAAGTAATTTCAGAAATACCAAGCACTAAAGTCATTATTATCCTTATAGGCTCTATTTAATCTACAATAATGCCATTTACCATTCCCCTTTTACCTCTTGTATTTAATTGTTATTACCCGACCTGTCTTAGGTCTGGCAAGACTAGGATAGCATTTATTTAACAAATAACCACTAAGCTATGTTTTAAAACTTAACCAGTTTCAAGTTATAAACCTTTTCAACATTAGCCACTTTTACAAATAGCCACTATCAGAACTCATACTTAGTTTACAAGCATAGCCACAAAAACATTTATACATATAACCTAAGTACTCATAAGCATTCCGAGGTTCAGAAGAAACTAACACACAAATCAAATTGCAAATATAGCCAGATTCATATTGTTTTGCACAAATAACCCTAATCACGAATTAACTTCCAATTAATAAGAACTCAGAGGAAAAATTTGATGATGGTTGAATTCCAACTAACTAAAACCCAATCAAGACAAAATATAATGAACAATCACATAAAACTAGCTAATTAGCATATGATTCACAAGTAGCTAATATCAGAACCCAAGAAAACTTAAATGATTTCAGGCAAATGTGAAATAAAGTTCATAGCTAGTATGCACGAGTATGAATCAAGATATAGAACAGAAATAGAGTCATTATTTAGGACATGCATAGGGATTCTTTAAGTTCTAAACAGAGAAACATGATAAACACATAACAAAACAAGTTCAAAACATAAAAGAATCAAGTTTCAGAATAAGTGAATAGAAGAAAACCAACGACCAAAGACAGGGTAGGGTACTTAGCTTTTTTCAGGCCTTTTCCTTTCTTTTTCCTTTTCTTTCTTTCTTTTCTTCTTTCTTACTTCTTTTCTCTTCGATCTTTTCATTTTCTTGATTTTTTCAAAATATCCGAGACTTTTGGTCTTCTGAGTACTAGATCTTCTGAACGGGGCTTTGGGTTTGATTTGAGTGTATGAGAGGGGATCTAGGGACCTGGGGTAAAGTTTTTGGGAGTGGGGTGATTTTTGGTACTCGTTGGAGTAGGGTTCCGAAGAGTATTTTTCGAATATTCGACGGATTTGGGGCTTATTCGAAGGAAACCACCTAGATAGGGTTAAAGATCGTCTTAAGGTGGTCAAGGGGTGTTAAGGAGGGAGTCTGGTTCATATTTTTGGGTGGTCGGCGGCTAGGGTTCCGGCGATCGGATTTTCAAGAATAGGGAGATGGCTAGGTTTGGGTCGGGATTAATGGGGTTTTATAGTGGTTTGGAGGTTGAGGAAGGTGTTTTGAGGTTTGGCTTAGTCCAGAGAGGGAGGTCCAGACTGACCTCCGGTGTACTCCATGAGAGACGGTGGGAGAAGGGTGGAATATTAGGGCGGCTAGGGTTTGTCATAAGAATATGTGTGTGTGTATAATGAGGGGATGAAAGGGGAGGGTAGATATATATCAATCGTGTATTGTTGATTCCTGGCCATTGGATTAGTTGAGATGAACGGCCAGGATCTTGTGGCCTCAAAACGGTGTCGTCTGGTTTAGTGAGGGGTCTCCTCATGTCCGTTAGATTAATTAATTTGAACGGTTGAGATTAATTGCTGCAAACTACATCGTTTTAGTTAATGGCGCCTTGGTCTCGTCCGTTTGATCAATTGCACTAGACAGTTGAGATTGATTTCAAATGCGACGTTGTTTCATTCGTGCGGGCACCGCCATACCTAGTCCGTTGATTAGTTATATCAATGGCTAAGATTTGTTGATTAATACAGTGTCATTTGGATGGCAAATGACTAGGCAGGCCGGTTAAAAATGACTGGGCCTGGTCTGTGTAATTTTGTTTTGGGCTGAGTACATATGTGTATTTGGCCCAAATTAATGTTGTATATTGTACTTTGATTTGTATTTTATTTCATTTATGTATTTTCTTTTTGTATTTTGTATTTTTTTTCCTTTGTATTTATTTTGCACTGATGTATTTCCTATATTTTTTCCAATTTTTATATTTTTCTTTGATTTTCAATATTTTTGTATTTTTGCTTAATTTTCTAATTTCTAGCATTTGTTCTACAATTTTTGTGATATTTTTCTAATTAATTCCTTTTGAATTTTCATTTCAATTTTATTTCAAACAAGCACTGGTATTTCACACAAATCACACAATTGCAAACAAAAATGATTTTTATATTATTTTTTATATATTTTGGAATTTAATTGCTTGGGGCAAAAATCACGTGCTCACAATATTGCTAAAGTTTAAAAACTTAAATTGCATTTTTCTATTGTTTTGAGTTAAAAGCTATTACTTGATATTACCCGAGTGGCTCATTTGCATGTTCTAGACTGAGGATGGATCGGGCTGCACGTCACAGCAATGCTATGATGATATTGCGCTTGGGCTGTAGGAGCCCCTCTAGAGTCTGAACCCCCACAGTGAGCGCGAGTACCCAAATGGATCAGGTTGCTCGCCACACCGGTCATGCGTATTGTAGTGCATTCATGAATTGCTTCCTGTTTATACTATATGGCATGAAATTTAGTACTCACATATCATTGGCATACATTCTATTACTTGCCTTGTTGACCAAATACCCTAGTGTTATTTGTTAAACGTGTAGTGTGCCCGAAGGGTTGACTTATGTGCGGACTTGCACTATTTGATATTACATTCATATGCTTGACTGTTGGAAAAAGGATATTTTCAAAAGAGGGTTTTAAACTTAGCTACATATTTTCTAAAGGATTTTCACGGTTTTGGTGTTTTCTAAAAATGGTTGTATTGTCCTAATAGCATAGTGGAGTGCTCTTACGTGATTTTTTGCCTCTCAGTTATTATTTACTCTTATTACCACTGAGTTGAAAGTACTCACTCTACTCCATGCACCTCGCGTGCAGTTGCAGGTATTGTTCACCCGGTAGTGGGTTGTTAGCGGATTAAACGTATTACTGTTGTAGCTGAGTAAGGTGACCGCCAGCGTTCGTGGTATCAGACTTCATCTTGAATTTTAGATTTCATTTTATACATGTATATGCGACCATGTAGTTATGTTCTTACTTCTTAGATTCTCGTGACTTGTGACACCCCGGTCGGGTTGAGTTGGGTTGCAAATATCAGTTGCTATATCGTTAAGCTATTTATTCATTTATATTCAATAACTGTTAAAGAAATGAATTTGGTTAGTTGGCTGGTGTTGTCTTCACGAGAAGCGACGTCACGACCGGGTATGGAAATTTGGGGCGTGATATACCGATCCTACAAATTAATCCATAATTCAAGTGGATCTTTTACGATTAAATATTCAGTTTTTAACCCTTCATGTAAATGATAACGAAGGAAAATCATGGCATTCGCTTTATCCTGACTTGATGTTTTATTTTCTTGTATAATAATATTTCCAAGACCTTTAGCGTCAAGGTGAATTTCAACATCAAGGACCGATGATAAATAGTTCCTTTCGGTGATGTCAAGTGCCACAAATTTAAGTTTTGATAAATTTGACATAGTGAAAACTATCATAAAAGATGAGTAGGTTAGAAAAATAATTATAGTAGTAAACAATTAATGAAACAAAACGATTAAGGTAAAAGAAATGAAAATAGAGCTATATCATGTTAACAATCTACTATTTCATTTTATTCTTGCCATAAAGTAAAAACTACATATTGTTTCATTTCACTTTATATTATTGATATATATTTGTTAATAGAATTGAAAGTGACTAATATTATTTATATGTTCCAATAAATATAAAGTAATCAAACCATAAAATTATTGCTTGTCAATTTATTTTTTAAAAATGCAATTATTAGTTATGTGCATGAATTTAATTTTAAATTTAAATATTAAATTAATATTGACAACAAATACATGAAGTACTAAAATAAATACTCTACTTTGAACGTGTGAGGTGTGAAAAACAGCATGATAAACAAAAATGTGAAACGTACGGAAAAGGGAACAACAACATGAATGATGTAAATTATCAAACATTTCAAAGAAAAAATTATGTTGTAAGAATTAAGCATATGATGTATTGTCATAAATAAAATGATTATAATGATACATACCTTAATAAAATATAGCTTAACTTAGCGGGAATTAAGAATAGAATTAGAGCTTCGTGTCGATAACGTATTATGAAGTAAAAGCAATTTAGTAAAACATGAACACGAAATATAGTTAGAGAGAAGGAAGAGATTTTTTCTTCAATTACGTGTATATTTCCATTATAACTACATGGCCTTTTATAGGATTAAAAAATAAAGATAATGGACATAAAATAGAAGATTTAATCTTCATGCTATTTACCACATGGACATCCAATATAGCATCCAATATAGTATCCAATATACAAATTATTCATAAAGCTATATTTATTTCACAAAATAACGGATAAAACTGTGAATTTTAGTACTATAAATTTTGTACCTATATAAACCGTGTTCAATTGACACTGTCACCATTATTGCACTTTCTATGTTTTTCATTTAATAAAGTCTTTCTTTTTCTTTTTAGTTTCTTTTCATTGTAGAGTTAGATACGCATAAAGTTTAGAAGTTACAATCTTTCCTTTTTTGCTTTGATTGAAGTGAGTTGCTTCCATTTCATTCTTTTTCAATTTTTATAATATTTCTTAGATTTGTTATCGCTTATCCTTCAACAGAATGTCCTTTTTCTTTCTCTTAGATTGCTCTCTTTTCCTTTTTCCTTTTTAATTTCTTTCCCACCAAACCCCATCTTCTACAATGATCAAATTCTCTCTTCTCGCACAAAAATAAACAAACAAACTTGACTGTAAAACTTTTTGTTAAACAAGTCAACGTTAGAATTATTTTTTAGTATTTAACACTTTAAATTAAATGATAAGAAAGAAATTGAAATAACTGTAGTGGTCCAAAATAAAAATTCGGAAGCTTTAATGACTGAAATATTTAATACAACACTGGATCCGGTATCACAAGTGTACGAACTACTAGAATAGTACAAATAAGGATCTGAATAAACCAAAAAGTTCTGAGGAAAAATACACATTTAATAAAAAGGAAAGGGGGCATTCAGAGTTGCGGACGCTGAACGGCTGTACCTCAAATCTCCGCAAAGCTAGCCAACCTGAGCATGCTAATAACCGCCGCAATGACCGACTCAAAAATCTGCATAAAAATAGCAGAGTGTAGTATGAGTATAACCGACTCCATGTACTCTGTAAGTACCTAGCCTAACTTCAAAGAGGTAGTGATAAAACTAAGGCGAGTCACTTATACTATAATGTGTACGCATCATAAAATAAAAATAGGAAAGGAAAAATACATAACGAAATAAAGCAGTTAACTAAAGATAATCAGTGACAATCAACAACAACAACAACAACAACAACCCAGTATAATCCCACTTAGTGGGGTCTGGGGAGGGTAGTGTGTACGCAGACCTTACCCCTACCCTGGGGTAGAGAGGCTGTTTCCAAATAGACCCCCGTCATCCTTCCCTCCAACAACTTCTCACCTTGCTCTTGGGGAGACTCGAACTCACAACCTCTCGGTTGGAAGTGGGGGTTGCTTACCATCAGAGCAACCCCTCTTATCTAGTTCGAGTCTCCCCCAAGAGCAAGGTGGGAAGTTTGATTTATGGTTTCAAAACAAAGTTCCACGCAATTCCATTGTTAATCTCCAAAGTTTCCAAGTCTTGTAGCATATAGGCACATGCCGATAGTCTTTTTATATATATATAGATAGTGCCCCACACGGCTACATATATAAACCGTGTTCCATTGACTCGGTCTCACCATTACTGCACTTAATAATGTCTTTTTTTAAAACTTTCTTCTCATTGTATAGTTAGATATATAGGTGTTAAACGGGTGGGCCGGGTCGGTCCGAGCCTATTTATTTTGACTCGTACGGGTTTGAAACCGGGCCGGTTCCGGACTCACTGTTAACGGGTTTAACGGGTTGAGGGGTCGGGCCGGTCCGGGTTTATTGTATTTTTAAATTTTTTTTTTGCAATTTCGTATAATTATTGTAATTTATTTTAATACTTTGTATTAATTTAAAGAATACAAAGTAAATGAGAAAAACTTGCACTTATAAATTGCAATGCTACATTAATTTCAAATTTCAAAATTAAAGTTTGAATTTAAGACTTTAAGTTTGAATTTCAAAAGTAAAACTATTAAAGTTTGAATTTAAGTTTGAATTTCAAATTTCAAAATTAAAGTTTGAATTTCAAAAGTAAAACTATTGTAAGTTATATTAAGAATTTGTATTAATTTTAAATTTTAAATTAAAAATAGAAGGAAGATGAGAAAAAATGCACTTATTGCAATTTGCAAGTGCTACTTTTATTTCATATTTCATAATTCAAATTTGAAACTTACAAATTGAAATGTTTACATCTTTAACAAATAACAATAAGTAAATTTAAATATTTTGCATTGCCCTGCTAAGTTCCTCATAATCAATATGAACTGAGTGGCTTTCTTCTCGAGTGTTTAATTCGGATGGGTTAACATTTGTTAATATATCTCCAAGTTCCTCGATTTTGGGCTATCAACATCTTCACGTCCTTGATTTCTTCTTTCCGATCTAATCCAATCTCTGAAACATACTAAAACTTCCAAAGCATTGCTTCCCAATGAGTGACGCGTATCTCCAAGTTGTTGTCTTGCTTGGCTAAATACACTCTCGGATGCAACTGTTGAAATTGGCACATTCAGCACGTCCCGAGCCATTGCGAAAAGAACAGGAAGTTGCTTTCCATTTTTATGCTACCATCCCAACGGTGTAAAATCCTTTGTGTGAGGCTCATTTTGCTTCTGCAAGTAGAATTGAAGTTCATCAATGTTCCTCCAACTTGTTTGAGTGTTAGAAAAAGTAGAAAAAATATTAAAATTATCATCTAATCCTTCTTCTTCAGTCACAATAGCAGAAGTGCTACATTGCATAGTAGGATTAGCATTACCTGCAGCATTATCAATTGTATTTGCATAATAATTATATAATTCCTGTAAATAATCATTTAGGTTGTTCATAGAAGCATATAAATTTGGGGTTTCAGTTTCCCCAAACTCCATATAAGTATATAAAACATTCATTAATTGATGACAATCAGACATCTTAATAGAAGGATTTAAAACTGCACCAATTAAGTAAATCGGAGGAATTGGATAGAAATATTTTTTGAATTTGGCTTGCATATTTTCCACAACAGCCGTATATTTTTCTTTCTTCTTAAATTCAAAGACAACAACAACAACAACAACCCAGTATAATCCCACAAGTGGGGTCTGGGGAGGGTAATATGTACGCAGGCCTTACCCCTACCCGGGGGCAGAGAGGCTGTTTCCAGGAGACCCTCGGCTCAAGACATCAACAAAAGACGATAAATTAGTACTATCAATAGACTCATATTAAAATAACATAAAATAATAACATAACACAAAATAATAACGTAGCAGCAGTATAAGAAATATAAGAAATACGAAATAGATGAAATGTATACTAATATCCAATAAATAACTCCATGTACTGATCAATAACCTCCTACGATTACCTCCTAACTAGCTAATATCACTCTAGTGTGCTGTGGAATTATCCACAACTTCCCCCTAACCTATAACTTTAATGTTCGACTTCCACAATCCCCTATCAAGGGCCATGTCCTCAGTAATCCTAAGACGCGCTAAGTCCCGCCTTATCACCTCTCCCCAATACTTCTTAGGTCTTCCTCTACCTATTCTCATGCCCACCACAGCCAGTCGCTCACACCTTCTCACCGGTGCATCAGTGCTCCTCCTCCGAATGTGCCCGAACCATCTGAGTCTTGTTTCTCGCACCTTGTCCTCTATGGGGGCCACACCCACCTTCTCTCTAATATATTCATTTCTAATCTTATCCATCCTTGTATGCCCGCACATCCACCTCAACATCCTCATCTCTGCTACTTTCATCTTCTAGGTGTGTGAGTTCTTAACCGGCCAACACTCGGTCCCATACAGCATTGCAGGCCTAACCACTGCTTTATAAAACTTACCTTTTAGTAAAGGTGGAACTTTCTTGTCACACAGGACTCCCGTCGCTAACTTCCACTTCATCCAACCCACCCCTATACGATGTGTGACATCCTCGTCGATCTCCTCGATCCCCTGAATAACTGACCCTAGGTACTTGAAACTAATCTTCTTAGGGATGATTTGAGAGTCAAGTCTCACTTCCACTCCCGTTTCCGTCGGCCCCGCCCCAAACTTGCACTCGAGGTATTCCGTCTTTGTCCTGCTCAACCTGAATCCTTTAGACTCAAGGGCATTCCTCCAAACCTCTAGCCTTTCGTTTACCCCGCGTCGTGTTTCGTCAATTAGGACTATATCATCGGCAAATAGCATGCACCATGGAACCTCCCCTTGAATATGATGTGTTATGGCATCCATCACCAGGGCAAATAGGAAAGGGCTGAGTGCCGACCCTTGGTGCAACCCCGTAACAACTGGAAAATGCTCGGAATCGCCTCCAATTGTCCTAACCCGAGTCTTAGCTCCTTCATACATGTCTCTAATCACCCTAATGTAGGCTACCGGAACCCCTTTAACCTCTAAGCAGCTCCATAAGACCTCCCTCCTGTCATATGCTTTCTCTAGATCAATAAACACCATGTGAAGATCCTTCTTCTTATCCCTGTACTGTTCTGCCATCCTCCTAATAAGATGGATAGCTTCTGTGGTAGATCGCCCCGGCATAAATCCGAACTGGTTGTCCGAGATAGACACCATCCTTCGCACTCTCATCTCTACCACTCTCTCCCAGATTTTCATGGTATGACTTAGTAATTTGATACCTCTATATTTGTTACAGCTCTGGATATCGCCTTTGTTCTTATACAACGGAACCATTATACTCCATTTCCACTCTTCAGGCATCCTATTAGTCTTGAATATCACATTATACAACCCGGTAAGCCATTCCAATCCTGCTCTACCCACACACCTCCAAAGTTCAACTGGAATTTCGTCTGGCCCGGTAGCTCTACCCCCCTCATCTTACGCATTGCCTCGGTGACCTCATCGACTTCAATGTCCCTACAATAACTTAATTCATGGGGAATGTCGGTGTTCCGCAATCCACCTAGTACAATTCCCTGATCCCCTTCTTCATTTAGGAGTTTATGAAAGTAGGTCTGCCATCTCCTCTTAATCTGGTCACCCCCCATCAGAACTTTGTCGTCCTCATCTTTTATGCACCTCACCTGGTCCAGATCCCGAGCCGCCCTCTCTCTTAGCTTAGCGAGGCGGAATAACTTCTCCTCCCCGCCTTTGCTACCTAGTTCCTCATACAAACGAGCAAAAGCTGCCGTCTTAGCCTCCGTTACTGCCATTTTCGCCTCCTTTCTAGCTACTTTATATCTATCCATGTTCGCCCTCTTCTCCTCCTCGCCAGTGCTCCCTACTAATCGCATGTAAGCTGCCTTCTTCGCTTCCACTTTACCTTGGACAGTAGTATTCCACCACCGGTCTCCTTTATGGCCACCGGTGTGGCCAGAAGATAACCCCAACACATCTCTCGCCGCCTTCCTTATACAATCAGCTGTCGTCGACCACATAGTGTTTGCTTCCCCACTACTACTTCCTCAGGCTCCCATTTCTGATAACTTTCTTTCCAACTCCTAAGTAATAAGCTCCAGAAAACTCAACAGTAGCAATATAAAATTTATGTAAAAATTTAACAACATCATTAATGACCTCCCAAGTACCAGTTGTTAACATACGGCTTGGATCTGTACAATGCGCATTATCAAAAGACATACACAATACTTTTTGGTTGAGATTATAAAATACAACAACTTCACAAATAGTACTGCTTATAAATACAGCGGTATCACTCTCATCTTCATCATATCTAAAAACAACAATGCGTTTTTGCATACAAGTATTATCATCTATCCAATGGCATATAATAGTCACATAATCACGTCCATTAACAGCTTGACCAATATCAGAAGTTAGAGAAACTCTACAAGGAAGGTGGTCAAACAAATAACGTAAATATGTTTGATATTGTCCGTGAAGTATGAAAATATCATCTCTACAAGTACTTCTAGGTATACCTTTAAATAACGGATTGTAAATTCTTTGAATATACATAATAAAATATGACGAAGAAGCAAAATAAAAAGGTAGACAACCTAAAGCAATCATTTTTGCTAACTCCTCACGATCCTTCATTTTATCATATTTTATTAATCCTCCAGTAGTATGGTTAATAGTTGTTTGATTTTCATCACCATGTAGGCCACATTCTATCGGATGTGAAACTCTTATATGTCTACTAAGCGTTCCAATTCCCCCTAAATTTCCTCCAGTCAAATGTTTAAAATCACCTTTACAAATTTTGCATCTAATTCTATTAGTAACTTCAATTATTTCAAAAAAATTCCAAACCTTACTTCTTTTTCTACGATTAGTCGTCGGAGCCGCAGGTGGTCTACTACTAGTGCCACGACCACCACCCCTTGTAGCAACTCCAACACTACCAACCCCAACACTAGTAGGTGTAGCAGGTATCTCATCTTCAATTTCTAATTCATTATCTTCTATTCCATAATCTTCTTGTAATTGTTCATAATCTATATTTTCATTAGGCGATGTTTCAGGAACAAGAGATATTGGGGGCACTATTACTACCAGATGCTGAAGAATTACCTCTATTTTTATTTCCCCTACCAGTAACTTTTCTACACGCTCTTTTAGCAGCACTAAACATATTGTAAAAATTAAAGAATAAGCACAAAATAAAAATGCAATTAAAATATTAAATAAGAGAAAGAGTTGGAGGGAGTGCACCAAATTGGACAATAAATTGAGCACTTGGTTATGAAATTCCGATGTTACCACGAACAAACGTCAAGAAAATATTCCAACTTGAATTTCAAAACCCGAATGATAAAATACTATAATTGAAATTCAACTATTCAACAAAAGTGAGCCAAATAAAATTAGAAGATGAAATGAGGAATTAAGACTTGAATTTGATAATTAGAGAATAGAAGAATGGGAGGAATTGAGATAGAGAAATGAATTTTGAGTGAGAAATGAAGAAGAGGGGAGGGGGGTGTATTTATAGTTTTACATAAGGTTAATTTTGTAAAATAGAAAAGGGTTAAAAATTAAAAAAAAATGGCTATTTCTTCAATATATCCGCTGGCCAATGGATTCTTGAAGAATCTGACCGTTTGAGTGGGCCCCACCTGCACAGAAATAAAAAAAAAATTACCGTTAAACCAGGCCGGTTTAACCGGAAATGAACACTGTTTATCCGAACCGGTCCTAACGGGTCCGGTTACCCGTTAATTTATTATGAGCGGACCAAACCCCTTATCCCCTATAACCCAGCCCACCCTGTCCCATGGTTACCGGTCGGTTCTGATTTCTACCGGTCTGGGCCGATCTGGAACCGGGCTAACCCGGCCCGTTAGACAAGTATAGTTAGATACGCATAAAGTTTACAAATCATTTTAATGTACAGATAATGGTTAATAATTAGTGAAATGCCTTTACTTAGCACCCATATTAAGACTGAAAGCTGGTGCACCGGCCATTTGCGGTTTTAGGGTCGCACCGCTCATTTGCGGTTTTAGGGCCGCAGGTGCAGTCCACCCTTCGCGGAAGCGGCCAGTGGACAGGTCATGGGAAATCGCAGATGCGGTTGCAATGCCGCAGAAATAGTTTCACAGAAGCGGGCCCCCGACCGCAAATGCGGTCCAGTCACTTTTGCCCAGTTCCGCAGATGCGGTCCTCCTTTCGTAGGTGCGGGACCGAAAATGCGGAAATCGCTGGGCAGTGAGTTCACTTAATTCGAACTCAAAGGTCATTTATTTCATTACTACTCTACAATCTACACTTGAGCGATTTGGGGGCTTCCAAAGAGAGGATTTCAATATCGCATTGTGAGGTAAGTAATATCCACTCATCCTTAGTTTAAATACATGTACATTAAGTAGATTCATCACTAAAAACTACATAAAATCAAAAGGTTAGAGCTAGACCTAGGGTTTTAATAAATCTAATATTCAACCATGAAATTTGCTATGAAATGAAGTAGAAATCATATATTATTGATCCTTAGGTTATAGAGAAAAATTGTTTTCGCAAAATCTCGGAATCCGAGCACATGGGACCGGGGTCAAAATTTAGGAAACTTGTGATAAATATTGGGAAATTTCTACACACCCCACCACAAGACTAACTAAGTGTTACCAATGGGGTATTAAATTCACCCCAAACAAGAATAGAGGGACATATGTCGCCCTTTAAGTTAAGGTGTGTAAATAATTTTTTCGTACAAGTTTGATGGGTAATTTACGTATTAAAGTTAAGATGTATTACAATATGAGCATTTGCAATGAGAATATAGTTACTTTCTTTGGGTCACCAAATGCATATGGCATGTTTTGCAATATATTGCAAATGAATTATCTTTTATGAACTTCAAGTTCAAATTCTCTTCTTCGAGGATCTATATGTACACATGATAATTCCTTACACGTTACTTTTTCTCAACTAGTGTATCTTGTTTTCCCCTTGTCACAACCCAAACCCTGGTCGTGATGGCGTCCAATACATTGCTAGGCAAGCCCGACCATTTTTCGATGACCATTTCAATTATTAATTAAAAATATTCCATAAAATGACAAATAGCATGTTTCCTTAGCAAATTATAACAAGTGCGGAATTAAAAGCAACTGAAATACAGCCCAATATATCCGGTGTCACAAGTCTGAGCCTATAACAATATAATAAAGTCTATTCAACCAAGTCTACGGCAGGAATACACAAAAGATAGATAGAGGAAGGGAGAGATCGGGTCCTGCGGACGACGGCAGCTACCTCGATATCTCCTCAGCAGATGATAAGACAGCAGTGTAAAGCTCAACTACCCTCCTAGATCCCTGGATCTGCACACAAGGTGCAGGGAGTAGAGTGAGTACTTCCAACTAAGTGAGTAGTAATCAATAAATAACAACTAAAAGTAAGAACACCTGTAAGAACACTAAACAGTTCTAAGGAAAACAGTACAGGTAAGTCATCTCTAAAGAGAAAGTCCGGTTTCAGTCTACTACTATCTCACACTGGTCCAACATTGATCCAACACTAACCCAACACTGCTGCGACGTGCAGCCCGATCCTCACTTACACTGCTGCGGTGTGCAGCCCGATCCAATATATATATATATATATATATATATATATATATATATATATATATATATATATATATATATATATATATATATATATATATATATATATATATATATATATATATATATATATATTGCGGCGTGCATCTCGATCCAATATATATAGATATAATGCTGCAACGTGCAGCCCGATCCAATCATATATAAATGTGCTCACTAGGGGTGTGTGCAGGCTCCGGAGGGGCTCCTTCAGCCCAAGCGTTATAATACTACGGCGTTCAGTCCAATCCACATATATATCACTGCGGCGTGCAATCCGATCCATCTATATATTACTGCAGCGTGCAGTCCGATCCATATATATATATTACTGCAGCGTGCAGTCCGATCCATATATATATATCATATATATAATATTGCGGCATGTAGTCCGATCCAATACATGTATATGTATATACTGTTGCGACGTGCAGCCCAAACCGGTATATATGTCAATACCTCGCTATGGGTCCTCGACCCCTCTCAGTATATATAGACTTGGCCTCTCGGGCCCACTCAGCTAGAACAGGGTATACAACCCCAGGTATCCTCACTTAGAGTACACATCTAGTACTGGTTCATGTCATGCTATACCACTATGAGTACGACTGAGAGTATGTGTTCAATGTGATATAGGGGTCGTTTAGCTCCACAGGCTTCCCTAAGATTCTACAGATCAGCACAAGGCCCCAAACATGGCAACTAGCCCAATTATACAGCTATAAGCTCAGTCTCAGTCAATACGCATACTAAACTATCAATCGGGAGGGACCAAGTCCAAATCCCCAGTCACAATATCACCACGCTCGTTACATGATGCGTGTTCATCTCAACATAGCACTGTATAGTGCAAATACGAGGTTTCAAACCCTCAGTATATCATTCATTACTACCACTCACCTCGAACCGACAAAAGTCCTAGCTTGCCTTGCTCTTGCCTCGCAAATCGACCTCCTCGAGTGCCAAATCTGATCAACACCTATAAGAATACATCAAAATAGGATAATGAATCATAACCCAATCGAAAGGACTCAAAAAACACCCAAAAACATGAAGTTGCCAAAACTCGAGCCCCGGGCCCGCTTCTCGAAAAATTACAAAAGTCACTTTCATAGAATTCTTTCTCTCCACGAGTCCGTGCATATAAAATTTATCAAAATCGGACTTCAAATGAGCCGGCAAATCATGATTTTTCATAGCAAAATCCAAGCCCTAACTCCCTCAATTTATACCTAATTTCAGAGAATTAATGGAAGATTCTTCGATAAAATAATGTATTAAGACCACAAGACTTACCTCCAATCACTTCCCGATGAACTCCCCTTCAATTTCTATCACTTAGCTCTCAAAGTGCTAAAACATGGAGGAAAATGTCAATGAAATCGCGATTGTAATGTTTCCTTTAACCCTTCTGTCAGTCAATATTTTACTCTACGCGAACGCGATGCTCCGCACGCGTTCGCGATGAACAATCCGACTTAAGCTCGTTTTTCTTCTATGCAATCGCATGCTCCCAGATGCGAACTCGATGCTTAGTTCCTCCTATGCTACGCGAATGCGACCAAGCTATCGCGATCGCGATTCACCAGGTCCGACTCCTACGCGTTCACTCATTCCTACTGTATTAAATCTCCGACTGCTTAATGGCACATGCTTCTAGTTAACTTTATAGTCCCTAATCCCTAATCTATGAAATTCTCAAATCATTCCAAACGCCTCTTAAGCATGTCGTCATCCTACTACCAAGCCCATATGCAACATCTGTCACTCTCCCACTTTGGGCAAACCCGCCTCCTTAGTCAACGACTTGACATTTGCTTCATACACCTGGCCTTCTAGGACTTTTAAACACCGCCTAACACTTCCCACACATATTCCCTCATACTTTGTTTCTCATTTGCTGCCTTAAATAAGCTCTATCTCCGTGGCACTTGAACCCACAATGGTTGCTAACTCTTAAACCGTTCTAAAGGTGATCTTTATCGATCCGTTAACATTAGGAATTTTGATTCAATCTTAAACCACTGCGCCAAGCGATATCTGACAGTTGTATTTCCAATACTATTTCACAATACCTTACCATAAAGGCAAATTGTATAAGATCATAAGATCGATAAAGTTAATACGTCCAATTAGGACTACGGCACCCCCACATAGAGGAGAACTCCACCACGCTTGCAATTACCACATTTCATTACTTCCACTAGTCTACATCTAACCATCCTTAGTCTGACTGCCTTTCTCCTACCGGAAGTAAATATTGAATCCCTTGATTACACACTGAGTAAACCTCCCTTCAATTCATTCACTGCCCCGCCATGTGGGCGAACATCCTACCATCACAACAACACTGCGAAATAATCGCTCATAAGCATCATGACAACTTGTGCCCAGCCTCAAGGCTCTTAGAAATTCTATTACTAAGCTGAAACAATACAATATACTTCCATATGGCGACTATAATAGTCCAATCAACTATACCAGGAGAATCATCCCGCTCTAAATTTTTAGTGCCCTTACAATCCTTATGTTTTCGATAAAAAACGCTCGCGTAACATTGAGTAGGAAGAAATCAAAGGCATAAGCCTCAAAGGAATTGAACCACATGATAAGGGAATCAAGAAAGGAGGTACTCCTAACAGCCCTGTAGCCTCCCAAGGATAAGTACAGACATCTCCATACCTATCCGTGAGACTCTACTAGACTTTCTCATGACTCGTGAGACCGAAGGGAACCTAGTGCTCTGATACCATGTTGTCACGACCCAAAATCCACTAAGGGTCGTGGTGGCGTCGGACACCCTCGTCAGGCAACCAACTAAATTAACAATTAAATTCTCTTTTAATAGCTTTGGAAATCTAGGATTTTTCCTTCTATTTTTCATAATTAAAACAATTTCTACTTCGATTTAAATTAAATAATAAAGAATTAGTACACATCTTTGAAAATTATCCCAGAACCCGGTGTCACTAGTGTATGAGGAACTACTAATAAGGTAAACAAAATACAACATCTGTCCGAAATATAGTGGATAGGGAATAAAATACCAAATGCTGAAAGGAACTACTCTAGCTGCAGGTCGCCTCGAATAATGCAGTTCGCCTAGTCCCAGAATCATCCGTGCTGCTACGCCCAGTAAGCAGCTAGAGGTATATATACCTATGCAACAAAAATGCACAGAAGTGTAGTATGAGTATGTAATCAGCGTGTACTCAATAAATATCATGCCTAATCCTGAAGGGATAGAGACGAGATGGTAGACTTTGACACTCTCTAATGGTCTAATAATGATTTTTCCTTACTATACATATTAAACAGTGGTTTTATTTGATCAACATGATTTTAATCCAGATATAGGAAACAAGTAAACAGATAATTCTTTCATAGAAAGTTTCAAAATTTCCTTTACATTATTATCAAGTAAACTTCGAGCCAGTATGAGGCAGTAACAACTTAAATAGATTCCAGGCAGCAACACAAGCATGTGCAAATCACACCGAGGCGATGGTCTGATCCAACATAAATAAATTTGCACTTGCCGAGGGTCGACGACGCGCCAATAGATGCATCTATTAATCTACCGATGCATTCGGCCCGTTCCAAAATAAATACACTTAGACAAACAATTAGTAAAGTAGTCAACATGGAGCAATTATCCAAGAAAGGCCAATTCTCTTTAATAATTTGAGAAAATGAAGGTTAAGTCTTTTTATAAGTTCATTCATTAATTTAATGTGATTTAAGCAATTTAAGTCATCAATGGGTTCACAATTAATCCAAGTATAACATACTTTTGGGTCCTGGGCTACCCGGACATAGCATCATAATAGCTACGCATGGACTCTCGTCACCTCGTGCATATGTATCCCCTACAAATAGGAGCACATAACCAATTTAACTCACCTAAGGGGTAAATTCCCCCTCACAAGATTAGGAAGGAGACTCGCCTTGCTCCGAAGACTCATAACAGATACTCTACATTCTTCCAAACGCTTGAACCGATGCACAATGCACCAAAACTAGCCAATTAATGACAAACTAATGAGAACATACTCAAATACTTGTTAACAATTCAAATTATACAAATTCCCATCTCCGCTCGGTGAATGACCAAAATGCCCTCGGACCTACGTACCCGAATTTCGAAATTTCTCGACGATATACTCTACGCATAGCTTTACTAGCTCAAATATATAATTTACTCCTAATTCCATGCTCAAATTCGTGGTAAGAATCTATAATATAATTTTATAGATTTTCCACCAATCCTCAATTTTTATACTAATTTTTATGCCCAAATTCATACACAATCAATGTATTTTACTCATAATAGGTGGGGATAACTTACATTAACATTGATGATGAAAATACCCTCTTGATGCTCTCTAAAATCGCTCATACATAGTGGAAAATGGGAGAGAAATGACCATCTCCCGATTTAAAATAACCTATCTGCCTCCAGGTACTTCCGCTTCTACGGAAGAAATCCCGCTTCTGCGATTCCGCCTTTGCGGGTCACTAGTCGCTTTTGCGGTTTCCACTGAACCTCACGTTTTTTCTTTTGCGATCCGCCTTTCATAGATGCGGTCCCGCTTCTGCGGCACATTGACCGCATCTGCGGTCCTCTCCATCATGCCCTCCCTCGCATCTGCTACCTCCTTTCCGTATATGCGGACCCGCTTCTGCGATACCTTGACCGTATCTGCGGTTCTCCAGCCCTCAATCAGAGACCGCTTCTACGGCTGCCTCTCAGCTTATGTGAGGCCACTTCTACGATTAATCCACCGCAGAAGTGAAAATACCAGCAACCAGATCCTTCAGTTGTCCAAAAATCCAATTTTCAATTCGTTAACCACCCAGAATCCACGTGAGGCCCCCGGTACTTCAACCAAACATACCACAAATCCCAAAACATATTACGGACTTGATCGAGGCCTTAAATCATATCAAACAACGCTAAAACCATGAATTAAACCCCGATTCAAACTTTATGAACTTTGAACTTTCCAACTTCTACTTCCGATGTTTAAACCTATGAAATCATGTACGATTGACCTCAAATTTTGCACACATGTCATATTTAACATTACGGACCTATTCCAACTTCTAGAATTGGATTCCGAACCCGATATCAAAAATTCCACTTCTGGTCAAATTTCTCAAAAATTTCCAAATTTCTATTTTTAACCAAATGGCTTCAAAATGATCCACGAACCTCCGAATTCACTTTCGATCGTACTCCCAACTCCATAATCACCATACAGAGCTACTCCCAATCTTAGAATTCCAAACGGACATCGATAACACTGAATTGTACTTCAAGCCAAACTTATGAAATTCCTTCTAAAATGTTAACTTCCACAATGGGCACCAAAACGCTCCCGGGTTATCCAAAACCCGAACCGGGCATATGGTCAAGTCCGAAATCATCATATTGGAACCTTCAGATCCTGATTTTGAGGTCGTTTACTCAAAATTCTAATCCTAGTTGATTCTTTAAACTTTAATCTTCCGAAATGAGAATTCTCTTCCCCAAATCAACTCCGAACTCCTCGAAATTTAATTACAACCACGCGTACAAGTCATAAAATCTAAAATGAAGCTACTCGTGGCCTTAGACTACTGAATAATGCACTAGGGCTCAAAATAACTAATCAGGCCGTTACAATTTGTGTAGCCAACGAGACAATAGTTGTTGGGTTAATTGGTTGATTTAGCTTGTTGTGATGATTGTTATTACAGTTTAACAATATTTTTCATAATAGGATAGGTGTTAGTATAAGGTAGATGCTTTGGTGTTATTTTGATTAGTCTATGTGAGGTGCATACTTTATGTAACCAGTTAGTGAAGTTAGTTGATGGTGTTTTTATTTATATGTGATTCTATAAGGTGTGGGCTGGTTTACACCGAATATATATGTAAGGAATGTCTTCCTTAGAATTAGGGTAGATACTTCCTCCGGTCCAAAATAAGTGATTTTTTAACCTTTATTTTGCCGTCCAAAATAACTGATTTTTTCGGATTTCAAGAATGAATTAATGATGTTTTTCCTACATTATCCTTGGAGTAAATAGTGTTGGAATATGTGTTAGGAGTGTTTATGTGAGATAGTGAGGTTAAAATGGTCAATTCTATTGCTAATTAATGCTAAAAGATGACTTTCTTAATATGTGTGAAAACATCCAAAAAATCACTTATTTTGGACCGGAAGGAGTAAGTCATAAGGATTGTTAGTGATTTTGTGTGGTGAAGGAATATTTTAATGGGTAGTTTTCCTTGAGTTAGTAGCTATAGGAAGCATTTTATTTTTTATAAGGTTGTTAGTTTTCAAATCCAGTTATGGGAAAATTTGGAAATACAGTGGTTGGTTTGGTGTAGTCAGGAGAGGAAGTGAAATTGTCGTCATGTGCAGAGTGCCAATAAAGGGTATATATTCCTTGGTGATTTGGGAGAATGGATGTATTATTTATAAGGGATACAATAATTGATGGTAATATAAATGAAAGGTTGGAGATATTCCAAGTTGAGTTGGATTTGAGGGAAGCTAGGTTTATTTAGTTCATATTTAGGTATCGGACCTTAACACTTAGGAATGGGGCATTTTGTGTTAGTATTAGTATTGTTCTTGAGTTGCGGTGTTCTCTGCTCAGACAGCAATCCCGATTACCATGTTATGATGTATGTACTCCAGTGGCCGCCTACGTATTGTACAATTCTAGGATATAATTGCCAAACTGATGCTCAAAAAAATCAGTTCTCAATCCACGGCCTTTGGCCAGCAGATGTTGGAGGAGTAAGCTTAGCAAATTCATGTGCTGCACCTTCAGTTCAAAACCAAATTGTAGAGAACTTGGTACGTACTTATGTGTTTTTATTTTATTTTATTTTAGGAAGTTAGTTGTCTGGTGTCATATAGGTGGTGGTCTATATCTAGAATTTCAGTTTAATTTTTTGTTTTTTGGTTTTCCACCCTTTGTAACTGAGCTGTTATTGTTGTTGTATAATGTCCAATATTTTTGTTTGTTTATGTGCTTTGGACAGTTGAAGGCAGATCCAAACTTAAAAACAGATCTCGAAAGGGTTTGGCCTAATCTGCTTTATGGTACAGACGAAGATTTTTGGAAGTACGAATGGAGGACTCATGGATTTCAAACAAGTCAGACAATCCAAGCTACTGATTACTTTAATGCAGCGATAAGGGTACATTACACGATGATTGCAATAAACAACAAGATGAATCTGATTGAATACTTGGCTGATGCAAATATTAGACCATCAAATCATACTAGATACCAAAAAAAGAAAATAACAACTGCTCTTTACAATTTGGTGGGTATCAACAATAATGTGTATATATCATGTAAGTCGCCTATTAAATATCCTAACAAAATTTTTCTCCACGAGATATATCTCTGTTTGGACAAACAGTTGCACAACTTTGTTTCATGCCCAACAACTACAGACTCAAGAGGTTGTAAGCAAGGCTCCAACATTATCCTTCCAACTTTCTAGACTTTAAGGTCAGTAGCCCAGCTCACTAAGCTATAATATGATTATTACACTGATTTTTCAATATTTTTATGAATGAATATATTAATTTCTTTTCTTTTTTTGTAGGTTGATGCGTCTATCAATTAAGTGGTGAACAAGGAAAAACATCCTTTGACAGGATCAGGAGATGAAGAACCTATTTATATTATGTAATAATTAAGTAAAAAACAACAAAAGCGAAAATTGTGATGACATCTCCTATCCTATATATTGTAATCTTATGCCTAAGAATGTTATTGATTGTGGAATTAATATGGAACGAGCAAACAAGTTTCGATGCTTGTATTCAAGAAAGTTTTATCCAAACACTCATAATTATTCAAAATCAATATTTTAAACCCATTTCGCATATTTTTCACCCAAAACTTTTGAAATTTTGCAAGAGATAAATTAGTCGGAAAAACGTTTCATCGGTGATCTTCTTCTACTATATTTATTTATGTTCTTTCCAAAAGCCCATCTTAAAGAGTTGGGGAATAAATTTTTCCAAAAAATGTTGCCAATCTGGTGGTGATTTCGGGGATATTATTAGTTGATGAAGAGGTGGTGGAGGAGGACTGTGTTGCAATGGGTTTTGGGTTTAAATGGAGGAGGAGGGGTAAAGTGAAAAAATAGAGGTCGGGGGGGGGGGGGGGTGGTGGAGGGGTTTTGAGTTAAAATGGAGAAGGAGGGATAACCTGAAAGGAAAAAGAGGTGGGGATGGGGGTCGGCACTCAAGAACAGGCGGGGAGGGGGGGACACCACGGCCTTTGACCAGTAAGCTTATGAAGTAGATCTGCTATAGGTTTGTTTTTATAATATTTTATTTAGGAAATTGGTGGTTGTCTGGGGTCATAGGTGGTGCCAGGGAGGGGGAGGGGGTGGAGGAGGACTGTGTTCCGATGGATTTTGGGTTTAAATGGAGGAGGAGAAACCATATTTCCACGAGAAAAATATAAAAAAAAAAAAGAAAAGAAAGAAAAAAGATGGTCGGAGATGGGTAGTTTTTCGTCATAAAAATTAGAGCTAGCTAGCACGTCTATGAAAAAAAAAACCCTAAAAGAAGAAACTCACATGGCTTAACTTTGTAATCATTCGGAAATCACCAAATTTTGTTACTGTTTGGATTCCAATAAACTTGGAAACGTTGAATGAGATTATGATTCTAATAGACTAGAATTATCTTTGGTGAATATAAGTTGGATATCCTCAAATTGTTGTTGTTGTTGTACCAATAATTTATTTATCTTTTATGTGTTTTGCACAGTTGAATGCAGATAACGAGTCCGGAACCGAAATAACACTCAATTACACAAAAAATACCATTTTAAACTTAAAAAAAAATACCTAAATACCCATTTCGCAGTATAAAACTGCGAAATGTACAAACGGACGTTTGTACATTTCGCAGTTTTATACTGTGAAATACATTAAAAATTTTTTTTTTGAAAAATAGGAGTAACCGTTAAAGACATTAAATTTTTTTTTTTTAAAATAGGGGCATTTCGCAGTACAATACTGCGAAATGCCCTAGTTAAATCCGCCCAAATTTTTCAGTCTCATTCTCTCCAATACTACAATCTTTCAAACTCATTCTCTCCAAATTTTTTTTGTCGGCCACCTCTCAATTTCTCTCCAAATTTTTGCCAAAAATGTGATTTCGAAGTCCCACCCGTCCCCTTCAAGTGCAACACAAGTGGGCCCCACGCGGAGATAGTATTGGACACGGTTTCGGTTACAAAATTTCATTTTTACAGCTTTAATTTGAGGTATTTGAATTAATTTTATTTTATAAATTACTAGAAAATATGTTAGTGTTAGTTTTATATTATATAGCAAAGAAATGTTAATTGTATTTATGTTATATGTTTTATATACCATGTGCGTAATGTTAGCAGTAATTTACCATGTTAAATTTAATTTATAACGTTGGTATATTTATTGTGTTAGTATTACTTTAATATGTTATTGTATATCATATTAGCGTAGAGTCTGTTAGCGTAGAGCCTTGTAGCGTAGAGCCTTATTAAATTTTAGCGTAGTGTCTTAGTATGAAAATATTAAAATTGATATTTATAATAATTAAGCATCATTAGGTGTTCCCGGGCCTAAAAAATCAAGCCTGGATAAATAATCATTAATTAAGTTGTAAAATTATAACCATTATATTTAATTTGTAAAATTATACGTAATTTAATTAATTAAGATAATAAAATTAAGAAAATATTAATTAGAATAAATAATCATTATTATGTGGTCCCGGGCCTCAAAAATCAAGCCTGGAACCTTTAAACAACCATTATATTAAAATATGTGTAATTTAATTAATTAAGTTAACAAAATTATGAAAATATTAAAATTGAGATTTATAATAATTAATCATTATTATGTGTTTCCGGGCCTCAAAAATCAAGCCTGAAACCTTTAAACAACCATTATATTTAATTTGTAAAATTATACGTAATTTAATTAATTAAGTTAATAAAATTATAAAAATATAAAAATTGAGATTTAGAATAATTAATCATTATTATGTGGTCCCGGGCCTCAAAAATCAAGCCTGGAACCTTTAAACAACCATTATATTAAATTATACGTAATTTAATTAATTAAGTTAACAAAATTATGAAAATATTAAAATTGAGATTTATAATAATTAATCATTATTATGTGTTTTCGGGCCTCAAAAATCAAGCCTGAAACCTTTAAACCACCATTATATTTAATTTGTAAAATTATACGTAATTTAATTAATTAAGTTAATAAAATTATGAAAATATTAAAATTGAGATTTAGAATAATTAATCATTATTATGTGGTACCGGGCCTCAAAAATCAAGCCTGGAACCTTTAAACAACCATTATATTAAATTATACGTAATTTAATTAATTAAGTTAACAAAATTATGAAAATATTAAAATTGAGATTTATAATAATTAATCATTATTATGTGTTTCCGGGCCTCAAAAATCAAGACTGGAACCTTTAAACAACCATTATATTAAATTATACGTAATTTAATTAATTAAGTTAATAAAATTATGAAAATATTAAAATTGAGATTTAGAATAATTAATCATTATTATGTGGTCTCGGGCCTCAAAAATCAAGCCTGGAACCTTTAAACAACCATTATATTAAATTATACGTAATTTAATTAATTAAGTTAACAAAATTATGAAAATATTAAAATTGAGATTTATAATAATTAATCATTATTATGTGTGTCTTCATTTATGCAATAATTAATTTTTCTTATTTATAGTACACGACATGGCATCTCGTCGACCTGCACACCCTGGACCTTCGGTAGAAGGATTATTAGTACTGCAGGGTGACCATAGGCCATCGTTTATTTGGGAGGGCCAGCTAGCTCTTCAGACTATACGCCCAGGAGGCCGGACGATCTGTGGGAGTTTTTGGCGCAACATCCCTTTCATCCACGAGTTGTAGACCTTCTAGAGCAGACCGGCTTGTACAACATATTTGAGCTGGGACGGATGCAGCTTGACTGGTCGCTCATCACAGCGTTGATAGAGCGGTGGCGACCAGAGACGCATACATTTCACCTGCCTACTAGAGAGGCTACGATCACTCTCCAGGATGTGTAGGTGTTGTATGGATTGCGCGTTGAGGGTCGCGCATTGACACTGCCTCAGGCGTGGAGACGGATGACCTGCGCACAGCTGGCGGATACGATGGGGCGGATGACATGTTTGCACCCGGCGGGCGACCATGGTGGTAGTCGTGTCCAGCTATCATTGATTAGAGCGTTCATGGCGGAGTTGCATCCACAGTTCACACAGGAGACAGAGGAACTGTGGATTATCCGTTTCACTCGGATGGCATTACTCATGCTATTTGGGTGTGTCTTGTTTCCCAACACGTCGGGGAACAAGATATCGATGCGGTTTCTCCACTCTCTAGAGGATATGGAGCAGGTGCAGCATTACAGTTGGGCAGCTGCTGTTCTGGCGTATCTCTATAGGAGCATGTGCCGGGCTAGCATCGGTCCAGCTACTGATATTGGTGATTTTTTGCCACTCCTTCAGGTGCAAAATACTTCCAAAATTAATTAAGCACAAATTATATATTGTGAAATGACTCATAATTTACATCAACATTTGTTCTTAGGTTTGGGCGTGGCAGCGTATCATGCCACTACAGCCACCTCTGCCGGCACAGGACTATCCGCCCCACCCGCTAGCTGTGAGATGGATTCTCCGGCGGGGGAATTACCGAGGAGTGGATGTGCACCACAATCTCCCCCTTATTAGGGACCGGTTGGATATGTTGCATACTGGACATGTAAACATCTACATAAAGTTGGTTGTTTTAAATGTAGTTGTACCTTGCATACTAATTTGTTGTTATTCGTTGTAGTTCATCTGGATGCCGTATACTGATGAGCTACTTGCGCACCTACCTGCTATTTGCTCGGCAAACCGGCTCATATGGAGCAGCTCCGTCCCATTGATATTTTGGGAAGTTGTTGAGTATCATGCGACGGAGCGTGTGCTTCGTCAGTTTGGTCGTCATCAGCCGGTACCGAGTGATCCCTCCTGGGACCCTATTCATTATCAGCGTGACGACCGTCACAACATGAGCCGGGATTATGTAGCGTGGCTGCGTGACCAGGTAGTTCATTGGGAGGAGCGAGCTTAACGCATCCCGCCACCGCCGACACCGTACCAGGAGGCTACTATTGCGATTTATGAGGGCTGGTACAGACGTCACACCCGACGGCATGTCGGGAACCCCATCCACATGCTTGATGGCCGGTACAGACCGTATGCCGGACGGCACGAGTCACTGGTATATTTTTTTGACTTATTAATATCATATAATTATGGCATAGAGTTATTTAATTACTAATTGACTTATTTCACAGGTTAGTTGGTTTCACCGGGTCTACCAGTCTGGTATAGATATCCAGCAGTGTGAAGACAACCCTAAACTGGTTGAGTATGGACGGGAGGTTGCCCAGATGTGTCGTTTGGGACTGGAAGAGGCGAGGGAGGGCAATAGGTTAGACGATGAGCCCGATTATATGGATCCAGACGCGTACCGGAGGGGTAGGCCAGTCCCCCGTGCAGGGGCTAGGGCTCGCAGGGGACGACGACAACGTGCCCGGCGAGGGGGTGTTGAGGAGCCGGTCGACCCACCTGCAGGGTTTGGAGCTGGGGGGTTTGGAGATGAGCAGGAGGGTTATGTGCCTCATCCAGCTGACCCTTCCAGCAGCATGCAGCGGGGTTTTATGACCCATCCAGCTGACCCTTCCAGCAACATGCCCTCATACGACCTTGGCAACAGTATGCCCTCACACGACCTTCAGTTGTCATTTCCAGCGACACAGATGACCCCATCCGGACCATTGCAGATTATGGGTACCTTTGACGGGGATGTACATGAGTACTTCGCTGGCACATCTACTGCAGCTGAGCATCGGCCGACCCGTGACGTGGATGGCGGTCGTAGGTTGAGTTATCCATCGTCCCCTGCATTTGATGCGGTATGTTTGTATTACTTTTGTTTTTCAATTTTACATTATTTTTACTTTCGATGCAATAAATTCATTACATCCGTTTTTATGCAGTCTTCATCCCAAACCATGTTTGACCATACTACATGCGATGATGAGCTGACCATCGATGAATATACGCAGGACCTCGACGAGACCATTGTGAGAGAAATAATTTGTTAACCATAATAATTTAAATACCTCTCTTATTTTATCTAACATTACTTATTTTTTATAAGTTGGTGCCGGCCCAACGGCCTATTCCTCCGACCCTGCAAGTTGTGTTGTAGATGCCGCTGCACATCCTCCCATAAAAAGGCGGCTTGACGATGATGATCCAGATAGTGTGCCAGACCGACAGGGGATGCGGCTTAGGCCAGCAGCAAATTTGAGGCACAAAGCATGCGGCACTCATTGATTTCATTATGTATATACACTTATGTAAATAACATTTATTGTGAATAAATAAATATTTTTTGATTTCATTAATGTGTAAATACAAACATAGCATTAATAGTAGAAACAACACTTCCAATTCAAATATAACTAAAGCAATAAATAGAACAATGAGCCAAATATCTATACATAAAATAGAACACAAACATAATATTCCAATAAAACTTAAAATTGTTCAATACAAACACAAACATACTATTACAGTTAAACTGAAATGCCACTTAAACGAGAGTAAAATCAAGTAGACAAATCTAAAACGCAACTAAACACATAGTACGAATTGTTTCGTCTATGAGCTTCCATTTATTCTGCGTTCTAGCCACTTAAATTGTTCTAGCAGTCGTTCTTGTTCGTCTTCTAACTCTTTTACTCTCGCCTTAAGCTCCGCAATTTCCTGTTTTTTTTTTGGTTTTCTCCCATAGCTGATGCCAATTTCCATTCTGCTCTCAGTTTTTTATTCTTTTCTTCCCTCACCTCGTCCCTGAGTTCTATCCTTCTTATATTGCTATTGTAGTTGCTTTCTGCTTGGGCTAACCACATATTATGCAGATTAAGCATTCGTTCTCTGTAGTTTGCTTGGAGACAACTGTTCCTCAGCCCATTCATTGAACTCACACATTGGCTCATTCGGATTTTTGTAGCAATCCATCCGGTTCATGCACATCCAGTAGTGGCGTCCAACATCATCACCTTCCCAACATGTTTGTTGCACACATTTTTTTCCACAGTAACACACTGGTGTTCCATATTGAGCCATTTAAAATATTGCACAGTAACACACTTTGAAAATATCAAACGTTCGCAAGAAATATTTGCGTTTTGTAAGATTTTGAGCACATGTAATGACGGTAATGAGCCCGGTATTTATAGGCAACATAAACATAAATCGTTATATAATACTACGAATTGCATTTCGTAATGTTAAACTACGAATTACAAAACATGCAGCTTTTTCGTAAGAAGTGACAACTTTATATTTCGTAGTATTGAACTACGAATTACATTTCGTAGTATTGAACTACGAATTACATTTCGTAGTATTGAACTTCGAATTACTAGGACACTACAAATCACATAATTTTCAGGTTTTTTCAAATAAAAGGACAAATTTACATTTCGTAGTATTGAACTATGATTTTTAGCTTTTTTGAAATAAAATGACAAATTTACATTTCGTAGTACTAAACTATGAATTACATGGACGAAATGACATAGACATGACAATTCACATGGTTTTCATAACTTCACTTTTCGTATTATTATAGACTTTTTAAAATTGCACAACATCACATTAAGAAAATTAGAACAAGATGCGTAATTTGAAGAATAATTTTATTTCAAATGCACAAAACGTACTACATACATATATTACAACTAATAATACAAAAATAAGGAACTAATGTTATGGTTGATAGTTGGGTACATTGGACGAACTTGCACCTGAAGGACATTTACGGCGGTCATGTCCAGTTTGGGAGTATATGCTACATTTACGTGCATAAATAGACTCACCAACATCCATTTGGTTTGGTATACGTGTTCTCTTTTGCACTCTCAACTTGCGCAAGTACTCCTTGTTACATACCAACTTAAAAGGTTTCGGCGGCCAATAATGCTCAGCACCTAATGGATGCAACTTCCCACTATACGTGTCTACGTATGCTGCAACACTGTAGTGCCTATCAATGTAGTTTGTTGCCCCATAGCCAACTTATTAAAAGCACTTCAATGCATGTGGGCACGACATGTGGTAGATGGTCCATTTCCCACACGAACATAACCTTCTATTTTCATTCACCGTATGTACATTATTCTCACGGTGTCCACGATTACCAGTCTTAACTTCGAAAACACCCAGTTCATTGTCGTACTGAAGATAAGAAAGCCACTGTGCTCGCTTCCTGTACTTTTCGAATCTTACCATGGGTATTGGCATAAATTCAACACCTCTATCCAACAATAACGATGCAGTTGCATGCCTTTCAACAAACCTCTCTGCACTCTGTTTGAAAGTCATGTGGACCATGGCAGTGACAGGCAGTCCACGGGAAGATTTCAACAAGCCATTAAATGACTCCGACACATTCGTGGTGAGGGCTCCCCATCGTCTGCCACCATCAGCATGCAATGTCCACATTTGAGGGTCATGTTGCATCAACCAACTATAGGCTCGTGGTTCCAACTACCGGATTGCTTCCATGCACCTATTGAATTTACAGAGCTGGTGCTCAGTTGTAGCCATCCACATTAAGTCATGCAACGCCTTGTCAGGAAATCTCTTTTGAAAATTGGCCTTTAGGTGCCTCACACAGCAACGGTGGTATGCATGCGGTGCCTGCCATTCGGGCAAGTGACGTACAGAACTTAAAATACCACCATGCCGATCAGAAATTAGACAAATACCTAAACGCTGTTTGACAACGTGTTGCTTCAAGTGGTTCAAGAATTGCGTCCACGTCTCTTCACTTTTGTTCGCACAAATGGCAAAATCAAGTGGAAATATTTGGCCATTGGCATCTATAGCAACTGCAATCAAAAGCTTAATATCATACTTTCCATAAACATGAGTACCGTCTATGGAAATTACAGGACGGCAATGCACAAAACCATCTATTGTTGGTTTAAACGACCAAAATAGATAGTTGAATATAAATTCCGGACTGCCAGGACTTCGCTCGCGCCTCCATTCAACAATAGTACCGGGGTTAAATTGTTGCAGTGCAGCCATGTACCTGGGAAGATTTGAAAAGGACTTATCCCAATCGCCATAAATTAGTTCAAAGGCACGTTTGCGACCGAGATATGCCTTTCTTTTACTTATAGTACAACCATACTCCTTGTGGACAGCTGTAATACACTCTTTAATCTTAAATCTAATAGACACTTCCAAAAATGGAACCAAGACAAAGGAAATCAAGTCAACATCCAGGTTGAAGTGGTTCTCATTGAATGTGTCCATTTCACATCTATGATCGCTAATAAATTTACCAACTTTCCACAAACCATATTTTTTCTTTGTAGCACGAAGCATCCAATGACAGCTCAACCACCTGCGACATATAGCCTTGTATCTATCCGTAGTTGACTCAATTATCATCATCTCACGACACTCCCTTATGCTATAGATTTTTACAGCCCTAACTAGGCGAGCTTTGTCAGGGAAATACATGCCCTTTGTAACAACAGTTGGTCTACATTCATCCCACATCTTCGATCGTAATTCATCATCATCCCTTGTCAATGCATCAACATTAGGCATGGCGGTCAAATTATCAAGGTATGGAATATTTCTCTCATGAAAAGGCACGTGGGATTCATACACTCTTCGTCTAACGGGGGGGGGAACATGCTCCCTAGTCAACTCAGGCTCCACATTCACTTCCTCCTGCTCATCGTCACCCTCCTCACGGAAGGGTGTCTCATCACCAGACTCATCCGCATTGTTATCGTAATCACTATCATCCTCCTGACTCTGCGCATCTGCTAAGTCACGAGTAAAAACATCGTGTACGAGCAACTGTGTTAGTCCAGGAGCTTCAAGAAGCTCGTTTTCACTGCATATAACCAACAAAAATTTAAGTATCCTAATCGTATTGTCTTGAAATTTAAATGTACATATCACTACATCACTATACTTACAACTCGTATTGTCTTGAAGTTTCATGTTGGCTTTCTTGAGGTTGCTGATAACTACCAGAGGGACCACCGTGCTCCAATACTGCAGAGTTTTGCAAATTCCAACTAGGGACGTGGTCATAATTTGTCAAATTCAATTTCGGACGGTACACCCTATGAAAATTAGAACTATAAATACAAATCCAAATAAAACATAAAGAAAAAGATTTCACTAAATTTAAGTTTACCGGTCGTCTTGTTGATTATACGAAGTAGTAACATTATTTTCTGGCTCCTCATTCGCCTGTGGTGACAAATTCAAATCAAGAGAACCTCTTCCATCTCCAACCTGTCCGCCTAATGCTCCTCCAAAATAACCCTCATTACTACTAATTTTTCGCAACTAGCTTCTATAATTACGTAATTGAAATTGTTTAAATAGGATCATCTACAACACAAAGGAAACGGTTAAGAACAATATTACTAAATTTGATTAATATTACAAGGATAAAAATAAAACGAAACCTAAAATACCAAACATGTTGAAATTACTGCATGTTATATGTTAATCATATGCATATCTAACTCTACAATGAAAAGAAAGTAAAAAGAAACACGGTTTAGAAGGAAGTGCAATAATGGTGAGACTTATGATGTTCTAATTTGAAACACGGTTTAGTCAATGAAACACGGAAAATTAGATCCACAATTATTTGTGCATTTTTCAAAATAGGGTATAAATGGTGCTATATTAGAGATACTCATTTCTCAATAATGAATATTTTGCTATAATGTAAAACTTTCATATCTTTTAATCATATATTGGTTTTAGAAGCAACAAGCACACGTCCTTTTTATTTATTCACCTATATATCTTCTTTCCCCTTCCACCAAAACTTTAGTCTTTATCATACTTCAGATCTTAAAATACCTAAGGTTAAAATTTTCATGAATTTACGAGTGCAAGTTAAGATAGTTCATGTGATCCGATGTTTGGTAAAATTTCAAGTATTTGATCGTTTGCATGATATAATTGAACATTTTTTACCAAAAGACTGAGCAATTAAATCTTCATAAAATGACTTTTTTTTTAACTTAAAGTAAAATATTCTTATTATTTTTTATTTCGTTATTTCTTATTTGGAATTAAGGAGTAGTTCCTATTATTCTAATATTTAAGGATAAGATAAAAATATATAGATATCTTATTTAATGAATAATTTTTAAAAACAATGGAATATTTCTTCCAGTTTCCCACTGAGAAGATAGAGGGTCTATATAAGCTTATCAACGATGTGTATGTACCATGCGTATTCAAACAATAATAAGTAAACATATATATAATTCTTCCCTTCAAACGTATTCAAATTTTGGTGGATCTTTTGACTATATGTGAAAAAATTACCAACCTCTTGAGTGTATATTATAATATGCAGATTCTAATTTGAATAATAGAAGGATTCGCAGATTCCAAATTTCTGATTTGAATAATAAAAAAAAGAATAATCTTATGATGTTGGACTCTCTGTGTTGGAAAAAGTGAAATATATCATTATTAAAATATATGTATAAGGGAGGGTTTAGTCATTATGTATCGTAAAATATATGATTCCAAATTGCACATATATCATCGTTATCTTTCATGTTTTCATCATCACACGACAAATTAGGAAAATCACAAAAATAGTTTGTTCTCGTAATTCAAACTGTCTAGAATTAATAAGTCTTTACAACAATATCTTTATGTAACAATACTTCATTATAAATGTTAAGCTTTATCGGAATTAATTTTATAATATATGTTCTCTATAATAGTAATTCGCTATTAATATTCAAAAATATTTGAAACAAACAAACCGTTATAAAGATATTTGACTGTATTACGTAAACAAATAGTAGAATCAACATTCCTCCTTATGCATACACTTTTATCACCGAATTATAATTAATTGGTATAACTATTCACCTTATTTATACTACTACTTATAGTACTTAGCTATGATATATATACAGTATATTAATTTGATATAAATACTTAGTACAAACATGACGAATTCAAAGTAATGAGCGCTCCATTATAGTGTTGCTAAAATTAGTTCAACTTCATTTAGGGGGGTCGCTTGACATCTCTTTCTTAGAAAATTATACTAGGTAGGTAGGTAGGTCAGTATCTATCTATCCATAAATATATTTCCTTGATTTTTTGTAATTTTTTTTATAATTTTACTCATATTCATTAAAATTCGTTTGTTTCCTTTATGTATTTTTTACTCCTATTAGTAGAAATTCTTGTTCTGCCACTAACTACAATGTGTAAGTCCCCAACTATTTAAAACATATATGATAAAAATAGTTGCCAATTGAATTACATTAAATATGATCATTAAATTTTGATTTATCTTCGAAGTTTTCATACTTTAAAAATGATTAATAAAATCATTCTTATTTACACAATATTTATCGACAAGTCTAGATTGACATAAACTAGAAATATTAATTTTACTGCACAAAAAAATAAAAATAAAATTATCAAAAAGAAAAATATATTAAATTGATTACTTTCAGTCTCAAAAGTTAAATGAAAAAAACGATAGGGAAAAAAGATGTTCAAATCAATGAGAATAAACAAAAGATAACATAAGTTCCTATGAAAAATGTAATAACCGATAGGTCATCTAGAGTTTTAAATCCTAATGTTATATTTTGAGACCTCAAATATCTTTGGGCAAACGGATCCGAATTTGTATTTTAACGATTTTGGTGGGTCTATATCGTGATTTGGGACCTGAGTATATGCCCACAATTGAATCTGGAGGCCCCTAACTCGAGTTATTGCCTTTTGTCGAAAATTTGAAGTTTAAAGACTTTATAAATTTGACCAATGTTTGTTTTGTTGATACCACATTCGGATTTTGGTTCTGAAAATTGATATAGGTCTCTTACGATATTTATGACTTGTCTGCAAACTTTGGTGCAAAATAGAAGTGATTTGACGTGATCCATATGTCCAATTCTTAAAATAGAAGCTCTTAAGTTTCATTAAAATTTTCATTTGATTTGGTGTCAGATTCGCAATTCTAAGTGTTATTTTGATTATTTGATCGTGCGAGTGAGTTCGTGTTAGGTTTTTGGATTTGTGTGCAAATATGATTTGGAGCTTCGAGTGTTCGGGTGAGTTTCGGATAGCCTACGGAGTACGGACCATTTGAACTCAGAAAAATCTGGGATTTAAGTTGTTGGTGCCATATGATATTTCCTTCTTCGCGATTGTGAAAGTACACTCGTGATCGCGAAGATTGAAATGGGATGTGGTGGAATTTTCTTCATCGTGAACGCGATAGCTGGGTCACGAACACGGAGAGATGAGGGCCTTAACATTAGTGAACACGACCAGCTTCTCACAAACGCGTAGGCTAGGGACTTGGGAAGGGGGTCAGTGTTTCTTCTACGTAGAACGCGGGCGTTGGCTTGCGAATGCGAATGACATGACGAATAGCCTTCACGGACGCGTTAGGGAACTCGCGAACACGTAGTCCACTTGGACTACTCCTCTTCCCAAACACATTAGGTTTTACGCAAACGCGATGAATACCTAACGCCAGTGATTGAAACAGTCCCAAACGAGATTTCTCTCATTCTTTAAAATTTTCAAACCTTGAAACATTAGAAGCAATTCTTCCAACGGTTCTTCTTCCCCAATTCGTTGGTAAGTGATTCTAACCTAATTTCTTTCAATTAATAATTACATTTCATAAGATTCTCACCTAAATCTAGGCATGCTTATCATGCAATGGCGATAAACTTAAAATTCGGCCTGCAATATCAACTCCCGAAGCCCATCGATATTCGGCATGCAAATCCGGACGTGCATCCTCAACACACATTAATCATCAATAGTCACATATCTGGCATCACCATGTTGGACCGTGTCCTTAAGGACAAGCAAATGTGGATCATCATACTAGCGCTCTCTAATGTGGTCATATAAGGAAGACCGAGAAACCACACAAGCCAACACCCAACTAGGCTCGGAAATATCTAACCTCACCATCTGATTGACCAAAGCCTGGATGATAATAAGCAAAATTTAGATGATTTAGCTACTATTTATGCCTTCGCTTGAGTATATCCCAAGGTCATATTATAAATAATTGATGGAATATAGGCTCTAATTGTGAATTGTGTATATTTCAGGTTAAAGAGCTTGTATTATGCAAGAACATGTGATTGGGAACCATTTTGGAGCAAAGAGGACCCCTTGGAGCCGAGTGTGATTGAAGACAAGGAAGAAAACTAGGCCACAACACACCTGGACTAGCGCTGCCAGATGCGCTGCAAAGCTAGATAATGTGTGGCCAAGACAGTACTTCAGCAAACTAGCGCGGCCAAATGCGCTGCAGCACTGTGACAACCCAAAAGGTCATCACTTGCTTCCTCAGTCATTTCAAGCTTCCGATGCCTTGAAAACCTCATTTATAGTTGCCTTGAATTTCGGGGGCAGTCCGGGTACGAAACCGGATAATTTTTATGTTGAAATATATGAATTATGTGAGAGATTTGAAGAACTTCCAATAATTATATTGATATAGTTGACTTCGGTCAATATTTTTGGTAAACGGATCAGGACCCGTGATTTGACGGTCTTGGAAAATCCGTAGAAAAATATGTAACTCGGCATACGCTCGAAATCGAAATCTGAGGTCTAGAACCCTGGTAAAAGAATTTTTTTGTTTGTTTTATGAAAATGTTTAAGAAAAATAAAACTGAAATCTTATCAAAGAGTAATGGTATCGGGCTCGTATTTTTGTTCCGACGCCTGGTACAGGTCTTAGATATGCGTTAAGCACTTTCTGTGAAATTTGGTCGAAATCGAACGTTGTTTGACGTGTTTCGGACCTAAATAGCCAACTTTGGAAGTTATAAACTTTGAAATGAAAATCATGAGCTTTGAGGCTCGAATATATGTAAATGATGTTATTTCGGCGATTTGATCGATCGAACAAGTTCGTATGATATTTTTGAGTCAAAGTGCATATTTGATTTGGAGCCTCGAGGGCTCGGGTGAGTTTTGAGTGGGTCGCGGGAGGCCTTAGAATTTAAAATATCAGATCTGGCAGAGTAGCAAGTCCCATGCGACCGCGATGCATTTATGTGCGGTCTGCGTGGGCTGGTCTAGTAAGTCGTTGGTTAGAGGTCAACCAACGCGGTCGTGCACCAAAATAGTGCGGTCCGCGCTGGAGCCACACGGCCGCGTGCATTTGTGTGTGGTCCGCGTGGCCAAGCGAGGGGAGAACTAGTGACCAAAATTGACCAGCATGGCCGCAATCATTTCTGTGGGGTCCGCGATGGAGCCACGTGGCCGCGTGCATTTGTGTACGGTCCGCGTGGCCAGTTTTGCTTGTCGGTGGTTCCTTGGGATTGAGAATAATGAATGTCAATTGTATTATGAACTTCCTTCATGATTAAATTCTGGATTTACGATAAGTATTTTACTTTTCTCTTTCAAATTCTTGATATTCTATAATTTGATTTTATATACAAGCAAAGACAACAAAATTCGATTATAATTCTAGTAGAGTTTGTAAGAAATTATAACCACCTGAAGTGGTAAAACTTCTATGCCTTGCCATGATCAAATTCATGTATGATTGTGGGCAAACTATTGAAAACACATCCCATTGAATTTGCTCCATTCTCATTCCCTTAAGAGAATATGATAGCAGTATGTAATATGTTTGAAAGAAGACATATTTATTACCATGAATGATCAATGGATGTGGATGTGGCAATAGATGAAATTATAATCGCCGCCATTATGATAATGAGAATAATAAGGATTCTCAAAATAATCTTCACTATATGAAAGTAATATTTGTCATTGATTTGACATGAGATTTTATAAAGCACATATATATGATTATGGTCAATTCATGATATGAATGTGACAACATCTAATTTATGCATATATATTTATTCTTGGAAGAATATGGACGTGCTAGTGGTAGTAAATATACAACACTCACCTCTAGAGGAAAGTTTGAGATGATATAAGAAAATAATGTCATTATTATGGTATGATTGGTCATTGGTCGTGTACCTATTGTATGCAATGTGATTATTAAAGGACAACAATAAAGCAAGAAACATATCTTGCATATAATTTTTACCATGACCATAATGATATAACTTTTTCCTTGAAAGAGATATATGACCATATGGATGTTGATGATCAATATGAGGTTGTACAAATTTAATTGAGAGTTCTGGAAGAGCCAATTATCACTATTTTGGATAAACGCAAGTGAATACCAATAAGGTATTGTGTTGTAGTAAGTCTCAAAGGAACTTATTCAGTTTTCAAAGTACACGCGAAAGCGATTGATTATATTGAGACTATAAATAAATGAAAGATTTAATATTTTCTATTACTACAACTTGTAGCGAAGTAATATGTATGTGAAAAGTTACCCGCTTTATTATCTATTTTGTACTACACATATAAAAGAATAGCATACTAAAGTGGATGTTTATTGATATAAAAACTCATATCATAATAAACTTGGAGTTTATGGATAATTGCACACATCATGGTGTGTCACGACCCAGATTTCCCACCATCGGGGTCATGATGGCGCCTACTAAATGGAAGCTAGGCAAGCCAAATATTAATTACATCTCCATTAATTACCAATTTCTTATTTAAAACATGTAAATTACAGCGAAATAATTAAAATTAACGGAAGACTTAGTCAATTATGATAAAGAAAACCCAAACATGATACACTACCCAAGACTGGTGTCACAATACTCACGAACTTCTAAGAATAATACACATAATTGTCTGAAAGAAAATACAAGCTGTTTATCTCGATTACATGAGATAACAGAATGAAAAGCATAGATAGAAGAGACGACGGGTCCTGCGGATGCCTGCAAGGCTACCTCGTAGTCTCAGTAGTCGAAAAATCCACAAGTCGCTACCGCCGCTGCCGCTGTCCGTAACCTGTATCTTCGCAAAAAGAGCGCAGAGTGTAGTATCAGCACAACCGACCCCATGTGCTGGTAAGTGCCTGGCCTATCCCAGCGAACTAGTGACAAGGCTAAGGCCAGTCACCCACCTAAACCTGTACGGTTGCAATATAGATATATATATACAATACATTCATAAAGAAATACTCTGCTCTGAAATAATATTCAATAACTCAAGATATCCAAAATAATCTTACTTTCATGTCTCAATTTCCTCTTTCATTTCATGTCTCGTGGTAGGCGTACCACCCGCTCCCAACTATCACAGTAATTATCTCTTGTGGTAGGCGTACCACCCGCTCCCAAATATCATAGTAATTATATCTTGTGGTAGGCGTACCACCCGCTCCCAAATATATCAATAGTTATATCTTGTGGTAGGCGTACCACCCGCTCCCAAATATATCAATAGTTATACCTTGTGGTAGGCGTACCACCCGCTCCCAAATATATCAATAGGCTACCGGCAACTATGGTCAATGCCAAGATTTAAGTCACTTTGTGGTCGACGTACCACACGATCCCAAATTCATAAAATATATATATCACCGGCATTTAGCCAATAATCTCTATATCAACAATATTTATAATTACCGGTTTTAAACCAATAATTTATAATAATTTCAACAATTTACTTTCATTACCGGTATAACACCAATAACTCTTATTCAAAAATTTATTCATAACTAAATTCATATTCCTACAAACTAGGATAGAACAAACACTTACCTCGAAAGTCTAAGAACGATTCAATCCCGTAGCAATGCCTTTTCCTTTTGAATTTGACTCCAATCCAATCGTATCTATACACAATTGATTTAATATCATCAATTCTACTTATCAAACTAGTTCATATTGCTAAATATGATTTTTACAATATTCTGCGCGGAATAGTAAAAATCGACCCCGGGCCCACATAATCGAAACTCAAGTTTCGAACCAAAATAAGTTCACCCAATCTTCCATGAGTTCAAATATACAATTTGTTCTTAAGTTTGACACCAAAACGAGGTCTAGATCGCAAATTCTTTGAAAACCCTAACTATACCCATTTCTCTAATTTTTCTACCAATTTACACATATTTAGGCCTAGGAATTCAAATAATATTGATGAGAAACAAACAAAACGAGTCAAGAATCACTTACCCAAGAAGTATGAAGAAGGATTGCTCAAGAATCGCCCAAGAAGCTGTGGAGAAGAGAGAGGTTTGTGAAAATGGGATAAAATCCCGCAAGTGTTCTGTTTTTGAGCTGAAGAATTCACTGGGCGAAATTACCCTACACGATCGCGTGAATTGGGCTGCGATCGCGTAGAGGAAAGACCGGCCTCTTATGCGATCGCGTGCAAATGGTTGCGATCGCGTAGAGAAAGGACTGGAAGCTACGCGATCGCGTGAGGGATGCCGCGATCGCGTAGAGGAAATTCACCGGGCAGCCTATTTGGCCTATGCGATCGCGTGAACATGACTGCGATCGCGTGGGGGAAGAACTGGAAGCTACGCGATCGCGTGAGGGATGCTGCGATAGCGTAGAAGAACTGGCCAATGCTGTGCGATCGCGTGGATGAGGCCGCGATCGCGTAGAACAAAATCCCTCTGCAGAAACAGCAGAATTTCTGCTGTGTTTTCAAATCCAAAAATACCCCGAACCACCTCCGAAACACTCCCGAGCCCTCGGGGCTCCAAACCAAATATGCACACTAACTCAAAAACATCATACGAACTTGTTCGCGCGATCAAATCGCTAAAATAACATCAAAATCAATGGATTGAGCCTTAAAACTCAAGAATTCTTTCAAATTTCATAATTTCCAAAATTTCCAATTTAAAGCCAAAACACGTCAAACGACGTCCGTTTTCAACCAAACTTTACAGGAAGCGTTTAACCAATATATATGACTTGTACCGGGCGTCGGAACCAAAATACGAGCCCGATACCAGTACTTTTTAATAAAAATTCAGTTTCATTTTCCTTAAACATTTTCAGAAAACAATTTAACAGAAAAATTCTTTTACTGGGGTTCTAGACCTCGGATTTCAATTCCGGACATATGCCCAAGTTCCATATTTTTCTACGGATTTTCTGAGACAGTCAAATCACGGATCCGGGTCCGTTTACCAATAATGTTGACCAAAGTCAACCATATCAATATTAATATCAAAATTCTTCAACTTTTTCACATATTTTACATATTTCAACATAAATCTTTTCCAGCTTTGTGCCCGGACTGTGCACGCAAATCGAGGCAACTATAAATGAGGTTTTCAAGACCTCAAAAGCTCGGAATGATTAATAAAATAAGTGATGACCCTTTGGGTCGTCACAATCTTCACCTCTAAAACAACCGTTCGTCCTCGAACGGACAAAAGAAAGAAGTACCTGAGTCAGGAAACAAATGTGGGTAACGGCTCCGCATATCAGACTCGGACTCCCAGGTCGATGCCTCAGGAGGCTGACCTCTCCACTGAACACGCACGGAAGGATAACTCTTCGACCTCAACTGTCGAACCTGCCGGTCTAGAATGGCTACCGGCTCCTCCTCGTAAGATAGATCATTGTCCAATTGGACAGTACTGAAGTCTAACACATGTGTGGGATCGCCGTGGTATCTCCGAAGCATATATACATGAAAAACTGGATGCACGGCTGATAAGCTAGGCGGCAAAGCCAATCTCTAAGCCACCCCTCCCACTCTGTCTAGAATCTCAAATGGTCCAATATACCTAGGGCTGAGCTTGCCCTTCTTCCCGAACCTCATTACGCCCTTCATAGGCGACACTCGGAGCAATACTCGTTCACCAACCATGAAATCTACATCTCGAACGTTACGATCCGCATAAGTCTTCTGCCTGGACTGAGCTGAACGCAATCTCTCCTGAATAATTTTGACCTTATCCAGGGCCTCCCGAACTAAATCTGTACCCAACAACCGAGCTTCTCCCGGTTCAAACCATCCAACTGGTGATCGACATCGCCTACCATACAACGCCTCGTACGGAGCCATCTGGATGCTAGACTGGTAACTGTTATTGTAGGCGAACTCTGCTAATGGCAGAAACTGGTCCCACGAGCCTCCGAAATCAATAACACAGGCTCGAAGCATGTCCTCTAGAATCTGAATAGTCCTCTCGGATTGGCCATCCGTCTGAGGATGAAATGCTGTACTCAACTGAACCTGGGTGCCTAACTCCTGCTGGACCGCTCTCCAGAACCGCGAGGTAAACTGCGTACCCCGATCAGAGATAATAGATACTGGCACTCCATGGAGACGAATAATCTCCCTAATGTAAACCTCCGTTAACCTCTCCGACGAGTAGGAGACAGATACTGGAATAAAGTGTGTTGACTTGGTCAACCTATCAACAATGACCCAAATAGCATCAAATTTCCTCCGAGTCAAAGGAAGTCCAGTAACGAAGTCCATAGTCATCCGCTCCCATTTCCACTTGGGAATTTCAATCCTCTGGAATACACCACCAGGCCTCTGGTGCTCATATTTCACCTGCTGACAATTTAGACACCGAGCGACATACGCAACGATATCTTTCTTCATCCTACGCCACCAATAGTTCTGCCGTAAGTCCTGGTACATCTTCGTAGCGCCCAGGTGAATAGAATACCGCGAACCGTGGGCCTCTGCTAAGATCAACTCTCGAATCCCTTCGACATTGGGCACACAAACTCGACCCTGCAATTTCAATACCCCATCATCATCTAGATTTACCTGTGTGGCACCTCCCGGATGTACTGTATCTCTCAACTCACGCAAATGAGGATCATCAAATTGCCTCTCACGGATACGCTCAAATAAGGAAGAACGAGTGACCGTGCAGGCTAACACCCTGCTAGGCTCAGAAATGTCTAATCACACGAACCGGTTGGCCAATGCCTGGACATCTATAGCTAATGGTCTCTGGACTGACCGGAATATATGCAAGACTACCCATGCTGGCAGACTTTCTACTCAATGCATCGGCCACCACATTGGCCTTACCTAGGTGATATAAAATAGTAACATCATAGTCTTTTAGCAACTCTAGCCACCTTCTCTGCCTCATATTCAACTCTTTCTGCTTAAACAAATACTGAAGACTCTTATGATCGGTGTATACTTCACATGCTACACCATACAAATAATGCCTCCGGATCTTCAATGCGTGAATAATCGCCGCCAATTCTAGATCATGCACTGGATAGTTCTTTTCATGAATCTTCAACTGCCTCGAAGCATAGGCAATAACCTTGCCATCCTGCATTAACACCGCACCAAGCCCAATACGGGAAGCATCACAATAAACAGTATAAGGTCCCGTACCTGTGGGTAAAACCAATACCGGTGGCTGTGGTCAAGGTTGTCTTGAGCTTTTGAAAGCTCGCCTCACATTCATCGGACCATTCAAATTGAACACCCTTCTAGGTCAATCTGGTCAGTGAGGTTGCAATAGACGAAAATCCTTCTACGAATCGGCGATAATAGCCCGCTAACCCCAAGAAACTCCGAATATCCGTGGCTGATGTCGGTCTAGGCCAGCTCTTGACTGCCTCAATTTTCTTCGGATCAACCTGAATACCTGCTGCCGTCACAATATGACCCAGGAATGCAACCGAACTTAGCCAAAATTCACACTTTGAAAATTTTGCATATAGCTGGCTATCTTTCAGAGTCTGTAAGGCCACTCTGAGATGTTGCGCATGCTCCTCCTGACCGCGGGAATATATTAATATGTCATCAATGAAGACTATTACAAACAAGTCTAAATAAGGCCGGAACACCCGATTCATTAATTCCATAAAAGCTGCTGGAGCATTTGTCAACCCAAAAGATATGACCAGAAATTCATAATGTCCATACCGAGTGCGGAACGCTGTCTTAGGGACATCAGATGCCCTAATCTTCAGCTGATGATAGCCATACCTCAAATCTATCTTTGAAAATACCTTGGCACCCTGAAGCTCGTCAAATAAGTCATCAATTTGCGGAAGTGGATATTTATTTTTGATAGTCACCTTGTTTAACTGTCGATAGTCAATGCACATTCTCATCGAACCATCTTTCTTCTTTACAAATAATACAGAGTGCACCCCACGGCGAAACACTGGGTCTAATGAAAACCTTTTCAAGTAAATCCTGCAACTGTTCCTTCAATTCTTTTAATTCTGGCGGAGCCATACGGTATGGGGGAATGGAAATGGGCTGAGTGCCTAGAGCCAAGTCAATGCAAAAATCAATGTCCCTATCGGGCGGCATACCTGGCAAGTCTGAAGGAAATACTTCAGGAAATTCGCGAACCACAGGCACGGAGTCAATAGAAGGAACCTCAGCACTAGAATCACGGACATAGGCCAAATAAGCCAAGCATCCCTTTCCAACCATACGCCGAGCTTTAACATAAGAAATAACATTACGACTAGTATGACCTGAAATTCCTTTCCACTCTATACGAGGCGAATTCGGCAGAGCTAAAGTCACAGTCTTGGCATGGCAATCTAAAATAGCATGATATAGAGATAGCCGGTCCATGCCTAGTATAATATCAAAGTCCACCATATTTAGGAGTAATAAATCAGCACGGGTCTCGAGACTCTCAATTACTATAATACATGACCGATGAACTCGATCAACCACAATAGAATCGCCTACTGGTGTAGACACATGAACAGGAACACTCAGTGGATCACTGGGCTGAACCAAGTATGGTGCAAAATAGGAAGACACGTACGAATATGTAGACCCAGGGTCAAATAATGCTGATGCCTTTCTATCACAAACCAAAATAATACCTGTAATGACGGCATCGGAAGACTCAGCCTCTGGTCTGGCGGGAAGTGCATAACATCGGGGCTGTGCCCCACCACCCTGAGCAGTATCTCTAGAACGATCAGTTGCTGGCTGGTCTCTACCTCTATCGGTCTGAGCTCCACCTCTATGACCTCTACCTCCACCTCTATGTCCTCTACCTCCGCCTCTAGCCGGCTGGGCAGGCTGTGAGGGAACTGGGGCCTGAATCATGGCACGAGAACCCTGCTGGTGAGATCTGTCAGAAGCTCGAGGGAAATACCTTGCAATGTGCCTAAGATCACCGCACGTAAAACAAGCCCTCGGCTGCTGAAAATGGCGAAGTGGTGGTGCACTGATAGGCTGCTGATCAGAGTAGCGTGGCTGAGAATTACGATCACCTGAAGCATCATGAGAAACCTGAAGAGCTGACTGATAAGGCCTAGGAAGATGGCCTCTATCATAAAAATCTCTATCTCCAGACGAGGTACCACTGAATCTACCCGAATTACGAGATCTCTTATCTGATCCATGTCTCGCTCCCTGTGACAGAGCCATCTCGATCCGGCGGGCTGCATTAGCCGCCTCCTGAAAAGTGATTTCAGTTCCTGCTCCCATAGCCATCTGTAGCCGAATTGGCTGATTCAAGCCATCAATAAACCTCCTCACTCTCTCCCGCTCTGTGGGAAGTATGATAATAGCATGACGAGCCAGGTCCACGAACCTAGTCTCGTATTGTGTGACAGACATAGAACCCTGATGAAGATGCTCAAATTGTCTGCGCATAACCTCCCGCTGAGTTGCTGGAAGGAACTTCTCCAAGAATAATTCTGCAAACCGCTCCCAAGTCAAAGATGACGATCCCGCCGGCCTGGTTAGACAATAATCTCTCCACCAAGTCTTGGCGGAACCAGATAATCGAAAAGTAGCAAAGTCCACACCATTTGTCTCTACAATACCCATAGTACGGAGAACTTCGTGGCAGTTGTATAGGAAATCCCGTGGATCCTCTGAAGGAGTGCCACTGAATGTGGTAGTGAACAGCTTGGTAAACCTGTCCAATCTCCATAACGCGTCAGCGGACATGGCTGCACCATCATTAGACGGAGTCACAATAATAGGCTGAGCTGCCTCAACTGGCTGAATCACAGGAACCTGAGCCTGGGGAATTGCTGGCTCCGGAGTGCGCGTAGCAGGAGTCTGATTACCTCCTCCAGCCTGAGAAGTGGCTGGTGCTACTGGTAATAAACCTGCTCTGGTGATATGATCCATAAAACCTGCTATACGGACCAAAGCATCCCGTAGATCCGGTGAAAACACAGCTCCTCCTGGGACCTGAGCTGGGCCTACTGGAGCTGCTGGGGTTGGAACTTCCTCCTCGATATGAACATGAGGTTCTGCCACTCGTGCTGCTGCTCGGGGCTGAGCCCTGCCCCTACCTTGTCCTCTAGGTCGACCTCGACCTCGGCCTCTACCCCTAGCAGGAGCTGCCGCTGCTGGGACCTCGGGCTGCTGGTCAGTAGATGAGGATGCATGTGTCCTTACCATCTGTGGAAGAACAGAGTAGAAGTTCAATTAATATTTAAAGGATCAGGTCGCACGACTGGAAAGAATAAAGAGAATATTTTCCTAACTCTGTAGCCTCTGGAGGATAAATACAGACGTCTCCGTACCGATCCTTCAGACTCTACTAAGGTTGTTCGTGAGTTGTGAGACCTGTGCAACCTAGTGCTCTGATACCAACTTGTCACGACCCGGATTTCCCACCATCGGGGTCATGATGGCGCCTACTAAATAGAAGCTAGGCAAGCCAAATATTAATTACATCTCCATTAATTACCAATTTCTTATTTAAAACATGTAAATTACAGCGGAATAATCAAAATTAACGGAAGACTTAGTCAATTATGATAAACAAAAACCCAAACATGATACACTACCCAAGACTGGTGTCACAATACTCACGAACTTCTAAGAATAATACACATAATGGTTTGAAAGAAAATACAAGCTGTTTATCTCGATTACATGAGATAACGGAATGAAAAGCATAGATAGAAGAGACGACGGGTCCTGCGGATGCCTGCAAGGCTACCTCGTAGTCTCAGTAGTCGAAAAATCCACAAGTCGCTACCGCCGCTGCTGCTGTCCGTAACCTGTATCTGCGCAAAAAGAGCGCAGAGTGTAGTATCAGCACAACCGACCCCATGTGCTGGTAAGTGCCTGGCCTATCCCAACGAACTAGTGACAAGGCTAAGGCCAGTCACCCACCTAAACCTGTACAGTTGCAATATAGATATATATATATATATACAATACATTTATAAGGAAATACTCTGCTCTGAAATAACAGTCAATAACTCACGATATCCAGAATAATCTAATCAACAGAATAAATCTTACTTTCATGTCTCAATTCCTCTCTCATTTCATATCTCGTGGTAGGCGTACCACCCGCTCCCAACTATCACAATAATTATATCTTGTGGTAGGCGTACCACCCGCTCCCAAATATCATAGTAATTATATCTTGTGGTAGGCGTACCACCCGCTCCCAAATATATCAATAGTTATATCTTGTGGTAGGCGTACCACCCGCTCCCAAATATATCAATAGTTATACCTTGTGGTAGGCGTACCACCCGCTCCCAAATATATCAATAGGCTACCGGCAACTATGGCCAATGCCAAGATTTAAGTCACTTTGTGGTCGGCGTACCACACGATCCCAAATTCATAAAATATATATATATCACCGGCATTTAGCCAATAATCTGTATATCAACAATATTTATAATTACCGGTTTTAAACCAATAATTTATAATAATTTCAACAATTTACTTTCATTACCGGTATAACACAAATAACTCTTATTCAACAATTTATTCATAACTAAATTCATATTCCTACAAACTAGGATAGAACAAACACTTACCTCGAAAGTCTATGAACGATTCAATCCGTAGCAATGCCTTTTCCTTTTGAATTTGACCCCAATCCAATCGTATCTATACACAATTGATTTAATATCATCAATTCTACTTATCAAACTAGTTCATATTGCTAAATATGATTTTTACAATATTCTGCCCGGAATAGTAAAAATCGACCCCGAGCCCACATAATCGAAACTCAAGTTTCGAACCAAAATAAGTTCACCCAATCTTCCATGAGTTCAAATATACAATTTGTTCTTAAGTTTGACACCAAAACGAGGTCTAGATCGTAAATTCTTTGAAAACCCTAACTATACCCATTTCTCTAATTTTTCTACCAATTTACACATATTTAGGCCTAGGAATTCAAATAATATTGATGAGAAACAAACAAAACGAGTCAAGAATCACTTACCCAAGAAGTATGAAGAAGGATTGCTCAAGAATCGCCCAAGAAGCTGTGGAGAAGAGAGAGGTTTGTGAAAATGGGATAAAATCCCGCAAGTGTTCTGTTTTTGAGCTGAAGAATTCACTGGGCGAAATTACCCTACGTGATCGCGTTAATTGGGCTGCAATCGCGTAGAGGAAAGACTGGCCTCTTATGCGATCGCGTGCAAATGGTTGCGATCGCGTAGAGAAAGGACTGGAAGCTACGCGATCGCGTGAGGGATGCTGCGATCGCGTAGAGGAAATTCACCGGGAAGCCTATTTGGCCTATGCGATCGCGTGAACATGACTGCGATCGCGTGGGGGAAGAACTGGAAGCTACGCGATCGCGTAGAAGAACTGGCCAATGCTGTGCGATCGCGTGGATGAGGCCGCGATCGCGTAGAACAAAATCCCTCTGCAGAAACAGCAGAATTTCCGCTGTGTTTTCAAATCCAAAAACACCCCGAACCACCTCCGAAACACTCCCGAGCCCTCGGGGCTCCAAACCAAATATGCACACTAACTCAAAAACATCATACGAACTTGTTCGCGCGATCAAATCGCTAAAATAACATCAAAATCAATGGATTGAGCCTTAAAACTCAAGAATTCTTTCAAATTTCATAATTTCCAAAATTTCCAATTTAAAGCCAAAACACGTCAAACGACGTCCGTTTTCAACCAAACTTTACAGGAAGCGCTTAACCAATATATATGACTTGTACCGGGCGTCGGAACCAAAATACGAGCCCGATACCAGTACTTTTTAATAAAAATTCAGTTTCATTTTCCTTAAACATTTTCAGAAAACAATTTAACAGAAAAATTCTTTTACTGGGGTTCTAGACCTCGGATTTCAATTCCGGACATATGCCCAAGTTCCATATTTTTCTACGGATTTTCTGAGACAGTCAAATCACGGATCCGGGTCCGTTTACCAATAATGTTGACCAAAGTCAACCATATCAATATTAATATCAAAATTCTTCAACTTTTTCAGATATTTCACATATTTCAACATAAATCTTTTCCAGCTTTGTGCCCGGACTGTGCACGCAAATCGAGGCAACTATAAATGAGGTTTTCAAGACCTCAAAAGCTCGGAATGATTAATAAAACAAGTGATGACCCTTTGGGTCGTCACATGGTGTAAATCTGAAGTTTCTCAATATTGATAATTTATTCAGTTGGCATAATTAGTTTAGCCTTATCAATTTAAGTATGATGTGCAAAATAATAGAGAATTCACATGGGTAAATGTTAAGGAACTAGAAAGTTCTTTACGAATTCTCTTATGTTGCTTGTTCTCATTATTTACTAGACCAGCTAAAATTGAGATTGAATCCCATAAATACTGGAAATGTCAAAGGTGAATATGGGCACATTCACCTGCCATGTATATCACTCAAGATGCATCTATGGGATGGTTATATGTGCAATTATTATTAACCCGCAACATGATATTTGCGGGGTAACTTGCTCAAATAATTTGATTTAGAGCATAATTTCCAGATTTTTTATTCAATATAGTTCATCTTGATAAGTTGGTTGACATCACAGTTGGTTTAGCAAAATAATTTATTGAGTGCTTCTACTTAATAGTTAAATTATTGCTTATGAGAAGTTATCTAATATCACTTTGATATAGGTTATATACAAAAGTATATTACATTCTCCCCTCACAAGTGGTTCAGGGGCAGGAACCAAATAATTCTATCTTATTATTATTGATGTACGGTGTATATTTGATTAACACCATAACGCACAAAGATGAGTTCTCAACGTTGAGGAAACAAGTTAGTTTTTCAAACATGAGAGGGAGACGTGATAAATAGTTGATAAAAAGTTACGTGGAATGAATTATCATTTATACATCTAGATCCTCGAATAAGATAATATGAACTTAAAGTTCTTAAAAAGATAATTCATTTGCAATATATTGCAAAGCATGTTGGACGCATTTGCTGAACCAAAGAAAGTAACTATATTCTCATTGCAAATGCTCATATTAAGTCCTAGAAGGGCAAAGTCTATGGTAAGCTTAAAGCATATAGACAATTCGTTTCAAATAAACTCTTTGATAAAGAAGATGAGAAAATGATCAACATAATCATAATAAATGAGGCAAGTGATCTAAAAGATCACATGACATAACACTTCATAAAATCTCAAGAGAGATTCAGGTATCTGAATATATGAATGAAGAGATCTCTATATTATGTCTTTATGAAAAATAAGGAGATTAGAACCGATATAAAATTTTCATCGTTGACATCTATGATAGTGATAAGTATATATGAGGATCTTAAGGATGTCGAGACACAAAAATGTTGGCCAAATAGATGCTGCACAATTCAAATAGAATTGGTTTAATATGAAAGATGTGTAGTTTTGGACATGTAGTTCAAATACTTAAAATTATAAAGTCAATGATATGTGCAGTCATTTTTTGATATCTTATATGTTTAGTACGACATGAAAATTTGATATGCATCTAAAGTCTATTTATTTGGCTTATGTGACTTAACGTTCCCTCAAGGATTTAAATTGCTTAAAGCAAATAGAATTAATGGTCATGAAGTACTAGATCCTCAATGCAGTTTGTGCACAAATATATTTTTCTATAACTATAAGCATGATAATATGATAGCATGAGTTTTCACCCCTATGTGAAGACATTGAAATGATGATTCCAACAAGATCATATGGAGACAACACATTTATTTGGAATGATGATTTTTAGGTAAAACAAATTCGTTCAAGAGATCTTTTGAAGATGGTACACAAGATTGAAATGCAAATTCTCAAGGATGTGAATTGATGCTCTCATCAGGAGGAGTTAATACGCGTTGTACTCTTTTTTCCTTATAAGGTTTTGTCCCACTGGTTTTCCTCGCATGGTTTTTAACGAGGCAACCAAAAAGTGTATTATTAGATATGTGTACTCTTTTTCCTTTTCTAGAAATATTTTTCCCATTGGGTTTTCTTTTAGTTAAGGTTTTAATGAGGCACATTATCCGTTGAATAGACATTCAAGTGGGAGTGTTATAAATAGAATTTTATTTGTAGTGAATGTTTATATTTAGAGAGATTCTAGGGCTCATTGCTTGGTGGTTAAGTTATCATCTCCCAATAAATAGAGGGCTTTATTCTATTGTAATTTATCCCAAATCAACAAGAATTCTTTTTCTCTCTACGTTTTTCTTTAATACTTTTTTTTATTGTTTCATAACAAATATGATATTTTAAAAATATTTTTTAAGAATTTTTTAAAGTACAGAATAACACTATTTTCTGGAGTGTTTTCTTAAATTGAATAACCAACTTTGAAGCAATATGTTAATTGACATAATAATTTAAATCACTCCTAAATTTGGCTTAGATTATTAGTATTCTCCCCGATCTATGCCACGTCTTAATTACCTTCTTAACTTGGCCTTTTGAGAGTCATTACACCCTAGACGCTGATGTGGCAAAAAGTGTGGGTGCACTCACCTGCCACGTAAACTTTTTGTATATGTGGCATTTTTTGAAAAGTAGAATATATGTTTAACTTTTTAAGAATATTACTTTCTTCGATAATGTTTTTCAATATAATTTATAATAAAACTTGGATAGAACTACATTATATAGGCTAAATATTTTAATTTTTCCAAAAATAATAAAGTTTTGCTTAAATCTTTTTTTTTTTAATTTGATTCGAAAATAAAGATTTATACAATTGAAATAAATAGTCAAATTATCTAAAAAGTTATAAAATTACATATTTTGAAATTAATTATTTTGGTTATAATTTTTATATAGATCTAAATTACGGTGCTCTAAAAATATATTTACTTATTTTACTTAAAAAGGTAAACATACATAGTTAAATAAATAACCATTATATTAAAAGAAGAAACAAAAAGAGCATACAATTGAAGGAAATAAAACGAATCACTTGCATTATACTTTAATTGTAAACTCTTTTTATTTCTTCTTTTGATGCATTGACTCAACGATGTATTTTTACTTTTTTAGATACATATATATACATGGGCGGATGTACATTCTAAATTTGGGTGCTCAAGCACCCATTAATTTGACAAGATTTAGTAAATTTATATAGGTAATTATAAAAATATTTAAATAAATATTAAGTGAGCACTCATAACTAAACTCTTATGTCCTTTTCTTTCAGAATTTTTATTCGTGAGCACCCACAACTTTAAAATTCTGGATACGCCACTATATATATATATACTATATATATATATATATATATATATATATATATATATATATATATATATATATATATATATATATATATATATATATATATATATATATATATATATATATATATATATATATATGTATATGTATGTATGTATGTATATGGATCGGCTGCATGCTATATAAAAAATTATAGAAAAAATAATTAATTTTAAACTATGTATTTTTTATAACTTTTTTGTGACTTGACTATTTATTTAAATTGTATAAATCCATATTTTCAGGTCAAATTTAAAAAAAAATTAACTAAAACTTTATTATTTTGGCAATACAAAAATATTTAGCCTAAATAATGTAGTTCTATCCAAGTTTTATTATTAATTATATTCGAAAAAAATTATCTAAAAAGGTAATATTCTTAAAAAGATAAGAATATATTTTATTTTTCAGAAAAAATGCCACATATATGTCACGACCCAAACCCGGCCGTGATGCCGCCCAACCCTAAAGCTAGGTAAGCCAGTCCAATAACTGTTTTCACAGTTAAAGACCAGTCCCAAAAGGACAAATTTCAAAAAGAATATAAGAGTCAGTAATAATATTCCTATAATAATAGTATAATTAAATACTGAGAAGTTCGAACATCGAAATAACACTCCCAAAAGATCTGAGGTCACGAGTCTAGAGCCTCTAAACAAAAACTGAATAGTAATAGAAGTAATGAATAAAATACTCAAGTCTGGAAATATATAGTAATAACTGAAATGATGAGAGAAGCTAGGTTCCGCGAACGCCGGCAGCTACCTCAGCAGCTCGAATAAACTCTAATATTGTAACGACCCGGCCCGTCGTTATGGGAATTACCACCCCGTTACCTTGCATTTACATATATTATGCTTTTAAAACAACAGTATTAGAGTATATCGGGTGAGTTAGAAGTGATTTGGATTGAAAATGAAACAAATAGCATGTTTGAAGAAAGCTTGAATATGAAAAGTCAACCAAGAGTTGACTATTGAGTTAGAGTGCTCGGAACCGGATTCTGATGATTCGAATAGTTCCGGGGGATCATTTATGACTTAGGAGAACAATCGGAATTGAATTCGGAGGTCCGGTGTAGTTTTAAGCTTGAATTGGCGAATGTTGAATTTTGGCGAAAACCGGATGGTAGGTGATATTTTGATCCGGGGGTCGGAATGGAATTCCGACAATTTCTGTAGCTTCGTTATGTGATTTTGGATATGTCCGCAAATTTTCAGGTCATTCGGACATCGTTTGATCGGGTTTTGGATTGAATGTTAGTTTTGAAAGTTTTGAAGAAACTTAGGCTTGAATCCGTGGATAATTGGTGATTTTGATGTTTAGGATGGTGTTTTTATGATTGGAACAAGTTCGAATAAGGAATTAGGATGTGTTGGTGTGTTTGAATGAGGTCCCGGGGGCCTCGGGGTGTTTTCGGATGGTTAATCGGGAGAAAAATATGGAAAATTGCAGAACTGGTGCACTGCTTCTGTTGTTTCCGCTCCTGCGGAATTATGGGCGCAGGAGTGTGTGCGCTGAAGCGGACCAGGAGCGCAGAAGCGCTGGGCACTGCAGAAGCGGAGCATTTTCCGCTGAAGCGGAATCGCGGGAGCGTAAAGGGAGCCGCAGAAGCGGCCATCGCAGAAGCGGAAGGGAAGCGGCTTAGGCGAGTCCGCAGAGGCGGACGCCTAGTCGCAGAAGCGGAAATATCCGCAGGAGCGATCGAATCTCCGCAGAAGCGGACGCGCAGGAGCGGAAATGCTTCCGCAGAAGCGAAAATCGCTGTAAGTTAAGTGTATCAGAAGTGAGAAAAATTTCAGAACATTTCACACATTTGGGTCTCGGCTTTAGAGGCGATTTGGGCGATTTTTAAGAGAAACTCAAGGGAAATCATCAGGTAAGCAACTATGGACTTAAACTATGATTAGTATTAGTATTATTATGCAATTATATCATGAAAATGGAAGAATTTGGGGTGATTCATGGAAGATTTAACCCTAGGCTTGAACTTTAGAAAATCAAGGTTTTGAATGAGCAAATGGAGTCCGAATTTGGTAAAATTGATATGCTTAGACTCGTATTGAGATGAGGGTTCTGAATATGAGACTTTCGTAATTTTTTCGAGAATCGTACCGAAAGTCGGGTTTTACCAACTTAGTGTAATTTTGCGAATTTCATATAAATTGAAGTGGGTTATGATTCTTTGACCCGTATTTGATATAATTATTGTTATTTGACTAGATTCTACACACGAGGCAACGAAATTCAAAGGAAAAGGCATCGCGGACGATTCTACGACCGGCTAGAGGTGAGTAGTTTGTGTATATTGTAGCTTGAGGGTTCGAAACCCGGCTTAGCACATTGTGACGCTAATAGGGCGTGGCTCGCACACCGTGGCAGGTGCGGGATTGATTGTGATTGGGGATTGAGACTTGGTCCATCCCGGGAATGAATAATATGTTGTTAGTGTTGGAAATACACTGTATTTGCTATATTTGTGGGCTGTAAGCCTTGTTTGGGGCCTTGTGCCGATCTGTAGCGTCCTTAGAGGACAATATTTATGTGATAGCTAAAGATTGCTTAAATCACTGATCTCAGTCCTGGGAATTGTAATCACACTTTTGAAATGCTAAGTCACCGGCTTTTACAAACTTAATAAGGTTAAAGTATTTTTCATAAATTATGAATTGAGAACTGGAATTAAGGAAAATGAATTGTTTTGTGACTTAATTGCTTGTTGTGGATTGAATATGGGATCGGGCTGCACGCCGCAGTGGTTGATGTGAGGATCGGGCTGCACGCCACAGCAGTATTGCGCTTGGGCTGTAGGAGCCCCTCCGGAGTCTGTACACACCCCCAGTGAGCACCGTCGACGTTAAACTGGATCGGGCTACACGCCGTAGCAGTTATGTGCATTGCATTGCATTTGTATTTGTTGACTTACTCTGTGGTAGTTATATTGTATTATTGTTGCTAGTTCGCAGGAGATTCGGACTGTAGTGTAGCTTCATATTGTGGTATTTTGTGGATTTCTTACTGTCAGCTACATATATATATTTGTTACTCACTGAGTACTTAGTACTCACCCCTACTCCCTGCACCTTTTGTGTGCAGACTCAGGTACACAGGAGCAGTAGACGGACACCTCCAGCATTTACATTGTCACATCGAGTTGCTGAGGTAGCTGCCTACGTTCGTAGAGCCTAGCTTCTCCTCTCATTCCAGTTGTTATTGTATATTTTGTATTCGGACTTGAGTACTTCTATATCGTACTCTCTATTTCCTGTTGGGTTTTGTTAGAGGCTCTAGACTTGTGACTCCGGATCTTTGGGAGTGTCAGTACTTTTGTTCGGTATTATTATTATTGGAGTTCTTAAACTCATATATTCTTCTTGGGTTGTCCATTTGGGGACTGGTATTGTAATATAATTAAAGTGTTGGTCTGGCTGGCCTAGGCTTGATTGTTGGGCGCCATCACGGCCGGATTTGGGTCGTGACAAGTTGGTATCAAAGCTCTAGGTTATTAGGACTCGCGAGTCATGAGCCGGTTTAGTAGGCTTTCGCGGATCGGTACGTAGACGTCCGTATCTATCTTCGAAGGGCTACGAAACTTTAGGAAAAACCTCATTTTCTTGAATTCATATCATGCGATTTGTGTTATCATGAAATTAAATCTTTCCATATTCTATTCTCTCGCGGATGGCGAGAACACGAGCTAACGGACGTGGCGGACGACCACCGTTGGCACCCGGAGGTCGTGGTCGTGGTAGAGGCAGGGCGGCCGGCACCGGCACTTGGCGACCCACCGGCCGATCGGACTCGGGACCGGATTCCGGCGACGAACGCTCCGGCGGCTCGGGTTCGAGGCACCGGCGGTGCCTATTGTGATACCCGGGTCTTCGGGAGACCTTGGCTCGGATATTATCGGTGTGCACGGAGCTTGGCACGGGTAGTTGCTTGCTACTCGCCGCGATATCATCTTCACGGGCGGGGGAGGGAATCGGACCCCGTGGCTCACACGCCCGAGCCGGTTCAGCCCGGTTGCGCCGGTTGCACCGGCTCCTGCATATGTGGTTCCGGTTATGCCCGACGATGAGCCAGCGTCGTTTGGAGAGATTTGAGAGGTTACGGCCTCCGACATTCAGTGGAGCTGAGGGCGAGGATGCCCAGGGTTTTCTTGACAGATGTCGGCGCATGCTTCGCACCGCGGGTATTCTAGAGTCCAGCGGTGTTTCATTCACCACTTTTCAGTTCACAGGTGCAGCATTTCGGTGGTGGGAGGATTTTGAGAGGCGTAGGCCCGCTGGGGCAGTGCCCCTCACTTGGCAGCAGTTCTCCATGGTATTTTTGGAGAAGTACGTGCCTCGGTCTCGGAGAGAGGAGCTGCGACGTCAGTTCGAGTGGTTGAAGCAGGGAGAGATGACAGTTAATCAGTATGAGATGAGATTCACAGAGCTGGCCCGTCATGCCATGTGGATGGTTCCTACCGACAGGGAGAGGATCCGGAGATTTATTGATGGTCTTATTTATCCCATCCGCATATTGATGACCCGGGAGAGAGTTTCTACGGTTACCTTTGAGGAGGTGGTTGATGCGGCCCGTCACATTGAGACAGATCGCCGCAGAGAGCGAGAGGAGAGAGAGGCTAAGAGGCCTCGTGGTACTGGCAGTTACAGCATAGCAGAGGTCGCTCTTTCAGGTCTCATCAGTCTGGACGTACAGAGTCCAGTGGGGTTTCATCTGATCGTGGTCGTCAAGGCCAGCAGGGTTATCAGGGTCAGCAGAGCCGCCAGCAGAGTCAGCCTTCACTGAGTGCTCTTCCAGCTCAGAGCTTTGCTCCTGTTTCCTCAGCACAGGATTCATCGGTAGCGAGGGGTCCTCAGCAGCCCCTTCTTCCATCTTCAGGCCGTTGTTTTGAGTGCGGTGATTTGGGCCATATCAGGAGAGAGTGTCCTCAGTGGCTTCGTAAGTGGTCTCAGCAGAGGGATTAGCCCTCGTCTTCTACTCCTGTTTCTTCAGCGCCAGCACGGTCGGCTAGGACTGGTGGCCAGGTATCCAGAGGTCGCCCTAGGGGTGAGGATCGTACTGGTGGAGGCCAGGCTCGTTTCTATGCTCTTCCGGATAGGAAGGATGCCAGTGCTTCAGATGCGGTCATTTCAGGTATTATCTCAGTCTGCCACAGGGATGCTTCTGTCTTATTTGATCCCGGATCCACCTATTCTTATGTCTCTACTTATTTTGCACATCATTTGGGTATGACCCGTGGTATTCTTGCTTTGCCCGTACATGTGTCTACCCCGGTGGGGGATACTGTTATTGTGGATCAGGTATATCGATCCTGTATTATTACTATTGGGGGTCTGGAGACCCGAGTTGATCTATTACTACTGGGCATGGTAGATTTCGATGTTATCCTAGGCATGGATTGGCTATCTCCTTACCATGCGATTCTGGACTGTCATGCCAAGACAGTCACACTAGCTATTCCAGGTAATCCGAGGATCGAGTGGCGTGGCTTGACTGATTATGTGTCCGACACGGTGATTTCTTATATAAAGGCTCAACGAATGATTGGCAAGGGTTGTTTATCTTATTTGGCCTTCATTAGAAATGTTGAGGCCGAGACACCCAGTCTTGATTCGGTCCCCATTGTGAGGGAGTTTCCGGATGTATTTCCGGCAGACCTACCAGGCATGCCGCCTGACAGAGATATTGACTTTGGTATTGACTTGGTGCAGGGCACTCAGCCCATTTCTATTCCTCCTTATCGCATGGCACCAGCGGAGTTAAAAGAATTGAAAGAACAGCTTCGGGAACTCTTAGATAAGGGTTTCATTCGTCCGAGTGTGTCACCTTGGGGTGCACCGGTGTTGTTCGTGAAGAAGAAAGATGGCACAATGAGCATGTGCATTGATTACAGGCAGCTGAATAAGGTAACGATGAAGAATAAATACCCATTGCCTCGTATTGAGGACCTATTTGATCAGCTCCAGGGAGCTAGTGTATTTTCTAAGATTGATCTTCGATCGGGCTATCATCGGTTGAAGATCAGGGACTCGGATATTATGAAGACAGCGTTCAGGACGCGATATGGGCACTACGAGTTCCTGGTGATGTCTTTCGGGTTGACTAATGCCCCAGCGGCATTCATGCACTTGATGAATAGTGTATTTCGGCCGTACCTTGATTCTTTTGTGATTGTGTTTATTGATGATATCCTGGTATATTCATGCAGCCAGGAGGAGCATGCACAGCATTTGAGAGTGGCATTGCAGAGGTTGAAGGAAGAGAAGCTTTATGCAAAATTCACTAAGTGTGAGTTCTGGCTTGATACCGTGGGTTTTCTGGGACATATAGTGTCCAGTGATGGTATTCGGGTTGATCCTCAGAAGGTCGAGGCGGTGCAGAATTGGCCCAGACCTTCCTCAGCTACAGAGATTCGGAGTTTTCTCGGCTTGGCAGGCTATTATCGTCGGTTTGTTCGGGATTTCTCATCTATTGCTTCACCGTTGACTAAGTTGACACAGAAGAATGCTCCATTTGTGTGGTCTGATGTATGTGAAGAGAGCTTTCAGAAGCTCAAAGGAGGCTTTGACCACGGCTCCAGTACTTGTGTTACCATCGGCCTCAGGGTCATATACTGTATATTGTGATGCTTCCAGAGTTGGACTTGGTTGTGTGTTGATGCAGGAGGGTAGAGTTATTGCATATGCTTCTCGTCAGCTAAAGCCCCACGAGAAGAACTACCCTGTTCATGATTTGGAGTTAGCTGCTATTGTTCATGCCTTGAAGATTTGGAGGCATTATCTATATGGTGTATCTTGTGATGTATATACGGACCACCGCAGCCTTCAGCATTTGTTTAAGCAAAAAGATCTAAATTTGAGGCAGCGGAGATGGCTTGAGTTGCTTAAAGACTATGATATTACTATCTTGTATCATCCCGGGAAAGCCAATGTAGTGGGTGATGCATTGAGCCGGAAGGCTATTAGTATGGGCAGTTTGGCGTATATCCCAGTTGGGGAGAGACCCCTAGCAGTTGATGTTCAGGCGTTAGCTAATCGGATGGTAAGGCTGGATATTTCTGAGCCCAATCGGGTGATGGCTTATGTAGTAGCTCGTTCTTCTTTATATGATCGTATTCGAGAGCGCCAGTATGATGATCCACACTTACTTGTCCTTAAGGACAGAGTTCAGCATGATGATGCTAGAGATGTCACTATTGATAGTGTGGGTGTATTGCGGATGCAGGGCCGGATATGTGTGCCCGATGTTGATGGCCTTCGTGAGTTGATATTGGAAGAGGCCCACAGTTCGCGGTATTCTATTCATCCAGGAGCCGCGAAGATGTATCAGGACTTGAAGCAGCATTACTGGTGGAGAAAGATGAAGAAAGATATTGTGAGCCATGTGGCTCGGTGTCTAAACTGTCAGCAGGTCAAGTATGAGCATCAGAGACCTGGTGGTGTATTCCAGCGTATTGATATCCCTGAGTGGAAGTGGGAAAGAATAACTATGGATTTTGTTAGCGGACTCCCTCGGACAGCGAGGAAGTTTGATTCAGTTTGGGTGGTGGTGGATAGGTTGACTAAGTTAGCTCACTTCATCCCAGTGTGTACTACCTATACCTCAGAGCGGTTGGCAGAGATATTCATCCGTGAGATAGTGAGATTGCATGGAGTTCCTATTTCCATTATATCGGACAGAGGTACCCAGTTCACATCTCAATTCTGGAGGACATTTCAGCGAGAGTTGGGTTCACGGGTAGAGTTGAGCACAGCATTTCATCCACAGACGGATGGGCAGTCTGAGCGTACTATTCAGATATTGGAGGACATGTTGCGTGCTTGTGTCATTGATTTTGGTGGTTCATGGACTGATTATTTGCCCTTGGCGGAGTTTGCTTACAATAATAGCTATCAGTCCAGCATTCAGATGGCACCGTATGAAGCTTTATATGGGAGGCGGTGTAGGTCTCCGGTTGGTTGGTTCGAGCCCGGCGAGGCTAGGTTGTTAGGGACAGAGTTAGTCCAAGATGCCTTAGATAAGGTGAAGGTGATTCGGGAGAGACTTCGCACAGCTCAGTCGCGTCAGAAGAGTTATGCAGACCGGAAGGTCCGAGATGTGTCTTATTCAGTAGGTGAGAAGGTGTTGTTGAAAGTTTCGCCTATGAAGGGTGTTATGAGGTTTGGAAAGAAAGGGAAGTTGAGCCCAAGGTTCATTGGACCTTTTGAGGTGCTTAGGAAAGTTGGGGAGGTGGCTTATATGCTTGCTTTGCCACCCAGTTTGTCAGGAGTTCACCCGGTGTTCCATGTATCTATGCTCCGGAAGTATGTCGGAGACCCGTCTCATGTGTTGGACTTCGGCACGATACAGCTAGATGAGGATTTGACTTATGATGTGGAACCGGTAGCCATTTTGGGTCGACAGGTTCGTAAGCTGAGATCTAAGGATATAGCTTCAGTGAAAGTGCAGTGGAGAGGTCGTCCCGTGGAGGAAGCAACTTGGGAGACCGAGCAGGAAATGCAGAGCAGATATCCACACTTGTTTGATGCTCCGGGTATGTTTCTTAACCCGCTCGCGGACGAGCGTTTGTTTAAGTTGGGGAGAATGTAACGACCCGGCCCGTCGTTACGGGAATTACCACCCCGTTACCTTGCATTTACATATATTATGCTTTTAAAACAGTATTAGAGTATATCGGGTGAGTTAGAAGTGATTTGGATTGAAAATGAAACAAATAGCATGTTTGAAGAAAGCTTGAATATGAAAAGTCAACCAAGAGTTGACTATTGAGTTAGAGTGCTCGGAACCGGATTCGGATGATTTGACTAGTTCCGGGGGATCATTTATGACTTAGGAGAACAATCGGAATTGAATTCGGAGGTCCGGTGTAGTTTTAAGCTTGAATTGGCGAATGTTGAATTTTGGCGAAAACCGGATGGTAGGTGATATTTTGATCCGGGGGTCGGAATGGAATTCCGACAATTTCTGTAGCTTCGTTATGTGATTTTGGATATGTCCGCAAATTTTTAGGTCATTCGGACATCGTTTGATCGGGTTTTGGATTGAATGTTAGTTTTGAAAGTTTTGAAGAAACTTAAGCTTGAATCCGTGGATAATTGGTGATTTTGATGTTTAGGATGGTGTTTTTATGATTGGAACAAGTTCGAATAAGGAATTAGGATGTGTTGGTGTGTTTGAATGAGGTCCTGGGGGCCTCGGGGTGTTTTCGGATGGTTAATCGGGAGAAAAATATGCAAAATTGCAGAACTGGTGCACTGCTTCTGTTGTTTCCGCTCCTGCGGAATTATGGGCGCAGGAGCGGGTGCGCTGAAGCGGACCAGGAGCGCAGAAGCGCTGGGCACCGCAGAAGCGGAGCATTTTCCGCTGAAGCGGAATCGCGGGAGCGAAAAGGGAGCCGCAGAAGCGGCCATCGCAGAAGCGGAAGGGAGCCGCTTAGGCGAGTCCGCAGAGGCGGACGCCTAGTCGCAGAAGCGGAAATATCCGCAGGAGCGATCGAATCTCCGCAGAAGCGGACGCGTAGGAGCGGAAATGCTTCCGCAGAAGCGAAAATCGCTGTAAGTTAAGTGTATCAGAAGTGAGAAAAATTTCAGAACATTTCACACATTTGGGTCTCGGCTTTAGAGGCGATTTGGGCGATTTTTAAGAGAAACTCAAGGAAAATCATCAGGTAAGCAACTATGGACTTAAACTATGATTAGTATTAGTATTATTATGCAATTATATCATGAAAATGGAAGAATTTGGGGTGATTCATGGAAGATTTAACCCTAGGCTTGAACTTTAGAAAATCAAGGTTTTGAATGAGCAAATGGAGTCCGAATTTGGTAAAATTGATATGCTTAGACTCGTATTGAGATGAGGGTTCCGAATATGAGACTTTCGTAATTTTTTCGAGAATCGTACCGAAAGTCGGGTTTTACCAACTTAGTGTAATTTTGCGAATTTCATATAAATTAAAGTGGGTTATGATTCTTTGACCCGTATTTGATATAATTATTGTTATTTGACTAGATTCTACACACGAGGCAACGAAATTCAAAGGAAAAGGCATCGCGGACGATTCTACGACCGGCTAGAGGTGAGTAGTTTGTGTATATTGTAGCTTGAGGGTTCGAAACCCCGGCTTAGCACATTGTGACGCTAATAGGGCGTGGCTCGCACACCGTGGCAGGTGCGGGATTGATTGTGATTGGGGATTGAGACTTGGTCCATCCCGGGAATGAATAATATGTTGTTAGTGTTGGAAATACACTGTATTTGCTATATTTGTGGGCTGTAAGCCTTGTTTGGGGCCTTGTGCCGATCTGTAGCGTCCTTAGAGGATAATATTTATGTGATAGCTAAAGATTGCTTAAATCACTGATCTCAGTCCTGGGAATTGTAATCACACTTTTGAAATGCTAAGTCACCGGCTTTTACAAACTTAATAAGGTTAAAGTATTTTTCATAAATTATGAATTGAGAACTGGAATTAAGGAAAATGAATTGTTTTGTGACTTAATTGCTTGTTGTGGACTGAGTATGGGATCGGGCTGCACGCCGCAGTGGTTGATGTGAGGATCGGGCTGCACGCCGCAGCCAGTATTGCGCTTGGGCTGTAGGAGCCCCTCCGGAGTCTGTACACACCCCCAGTGAGCGCCGTCGACGTTAAACTGGATCGGGCTACACGCCGTAGCAGTTATGTGCATTGCATTGCATTTGTATTTGTTGACTTACTCTGTGGTAGTTGTATTGTATTATTGTTGCTAGTTCGCAGGAGATTCGGACTGTAGTGTAGCTTCATATTGTGGTATTTTGTGGATTTCTTACTTGCCAGCTACATATATATATTTGTTACTCACCGAGTACTTAGTACTCACCCTACTCCCTGCACCTTTTGTGTGCGGACTCGGGTACTCAGGAGCGTAGACGGACATCTCCGGCGTTTACATTGTAAAGACCAGTCCCAAAAGGACAAATTCAAGAAGAATATATTTGAGTTAATAATAATACTTCAATAATAATATTAGAATCAAATACTGAGAAGTGCGAACACCGAAAATGACACTCGCAAAGATCTGGGGTAACGAGTCTAGAGCCTCTAAGCAAAACTGAATAGTAATAGGAATACTGAACAAAATACTCAAGTCTGGAAGTATATATAAAATAAACTGAAATAAAGAGAGAAGCTAGGTCATGCGAACGCCAGTAGCTACCTCAGCAACTCGAATATACTCTGAAATAAGCTGGAATGCTCATCTAACCCTCATGTATGCCTGAATCTGCACACAAAGGTGCAGGGAGTAGGGGTGAGTACTAAGTAATCAATGAGTAAAAAGTATATAAAATAGCTGAAAGCAGGAAATCCACAGAATACCACAGAGCAAAGCTAAAATTACAGTTTGATACCTACCACGAACTAACAACAACAGCAATCACAATTAACACAGATAAATTACAAACACGAATGCAATGCAATGCACATGACCGCTACGGCGCGTAGCCCGATACGTTTAACGTCGATGACGCTCACTGGGGTGCGTACAGACTCCGGAGGGGCTCCTTCAGCCCAAGCGCAATATTCATATCATCCGCTGTAGTGTGCAGCCCGATCCATCCTCAGTCCACAACATGCATATGAGTCACACAATAGTTCAATTTACTTATTTCCAGGTTCTAGTTCATTAACAATGAAAAATACTTTAATTTAATTTAATTTTCCAAGAACAGGTGACTTAGCATATCATAATAGTGATTTCAAGCCAGGACTGAGATCAATGATTTTTAATAATCAAACTATCACATAGATATCTATGCCCTAGGGATACTACAGGTCGGCACATGGCCCCAAACATGGCTTATAGCCCACATATATATTTAACACAGTATGTGTTTCAATCGCCAATATAATATTATTCATATTTGGGATGGACCAAGTCTCAATCCCCAGTCATAACCAATCTCGCACCTGCCTTGGGGTGCGATCCACACCCTAATAGCATCACAATGTGCTAAGCCGGGGTTTCAAACTCTCATGCTACCATATACACTAACTACTCACCTCTAGCCGGTCGTGGATTCGCCCGCGACACCTTTTCCCTTCGAATTTGCCGCTTCATGCGTCGAATCTAGTCAAAACCACGGCAATTACATAAATATGAGTCAAAGAAACATAACCCAATCAAAATTACTTGAAAAAAATACAATAATACACGAAGTTGGTAAAACCCGAACCCCGGGCCCACTTTTCGAAAAATTCTGAAATTCATACCAATGGATTCCACGTCTCGCCACGAGTCTGTGCATATAAAATTTATCAAAATCGAAGTTCGAATGGCCTTTCAAAACCCAAAAACTCGTTTTCATAATTTAAGCCATAATTCTTCACAAATTCTACCTAATTTCATGAGTTTTGGTGTTGATTCTAGCATAAAATCATGTTTTTAAGTCAAGAAACTTACCTCCAGCGATTACCCGTTGATTTTTCTTTTCAAAGATCTCAAAATCCTCCATTGACGAAGTAAAAGTGGTGTAAAATAATGAGGGTTCGCGTCTGATTTTTAACTTAACTGTTCTGTCACTGACGCCTTGTTCTATGCGATTGCAATGCCCCTATGCGAGGGCATATAGTAAAATTTCCAGGCCATTTTTCCCTTCTATGCGATCGCATAGAGCAATCTCCCTGGCCCCAAATTCCTTCTCTGTGATCGCAACATAGTGTATCCGATCGCATTGTGCAACATTACGAACCTATGCGATCGCACTCTCCTCTATGCGATCTGTGACAACCCAAAGGGTCATCACCTATTTTCCTCACTTGTTCCGCACTTCCGAGGTCTTGAAAACCTTATTTTTTTTATATTGCCTCGATTTACGTGCATGATCCGGGCATGTAGCCGGAAAGATGTGATGATAGAATATATGAATCTATGAAAAATTTGAAGAAAAATGATATTAATATTGATATAGTTGACTTCGATCAATATTTTTGGTAAACGGACCCGGACCCGAGATCGGACGGTCCCGTAAGGTCCGTAGGAAAATATGGGGCTCGGGCGTGTGTCCGGAGTTGAATTCTGAGGCCTAGAGCCTAAGATATGAATTTTTCTGTTAAATTGTTTTTGCTGAAAATATTAAATGAAAATGGATTAAACGACTTTGGTATCGGGCTCGTATTTTGGTTCCGACGCCCGGTACAAGTCTTAAATATTATATATGTGCTTTCTGCAAAGTTTGGTGACATTTCGATGTCGTTTGATGTGTTTTGAACCTTAAGTTCCAAATTTGAAAGTTATGAAACTAAAGGAAAGATAATCATGAACTTGAGGCTTGATTTGATGAAAACGATGTTATATTGGAGATGTGATCGCACGAGCAAGTTTGTAATATGTTTTTGAAGTTGTGTACATGTTTGGTTCGGAGCCCGGGGGGTTCGGGTAAAGATTTGATAGGCCGTTGGAGCAAATTCTGGAAAATAACACAGCTGGTTTTTCACCTAGCTGGTATCTTCGCAAATGCGAAGATTTTCTCGCAATTGCGAGAAGAGCCAGGTTAGCTTTGGTTCGCAAATGCGAACCAGTCTTCGCAAATGAGAAGTTGGCAGGGGAGTGAAGGGCTTCGCAAATGCGAACTATACCTCGCAAATGCGAGGCCTTCAGTAAATTGCCCATCTTCGCAAATGCGACTAATATGCCGCAAATGCGACTAATATGCCGCAAATGCGAAGGCCCCAGTATTCAAGCCTTGTTCGCAAATTCGAACATAATATCGCAAATGCGATGCTGATAGTCCCCAAGCCTGCTATGTTCGCAAATGCGAACAAATGTTCGCATTTGTGATAACCGCAGCTGTGCAAATTTATACTTAAACGAATTTTTGACCACTTTTCCTCGTTCTTTCAAAACCCAACACACCACACACGATTCTCTAAGAGCAAAATCACTCCAAAATACTTGTAAGTCACTTTTTACTTAATTCTTTCAATTCCTAACATTATTAAATATGTTTTTCAAGAGAAATCAAAGGTTTTCATGGTAGAAATTCTTGTTTTTGGGTAGAACCTAGGGTTTTCATGAATTGGGGAATTGGACCTCTAATTGACGTCCGATTTTGAAAGAACTCATATATTTGAACTCGTGAGGGAATGGGTAACCGGATTTTGGTCTGAATCCCGAGTTCCGACCACGTGGGGCCAGGGGCATTTTGGGAAATATTTTGGTAAACTTTGAGGAAACCATTTTTAAGCATCCAAACTAAGTTATATAGTATTTATTAATGTAATGGAATCAATTGTGATTAGATTCGAGCAAGTTGAAAGCGGAAATTCGAGGTAAAGCTATGGTTAAAGGATAAATTAGGCTTCAAGGCTAGATGTAAGTGTTTGATCTATCCTAGCTTGAGAAAATAAGATTTATGTGTTATTTGATATGTGATCGAGTGCGGTGTATGGGCTGTGGTGACGAGCATCCATACACTGGCGTCTAGCATGACCGTGAGTCGTTGTTGATATCTATTGTGGGATGTTTTTAAGATGAAATCTTGAACCCTTGCTGGGTTGTGAAATTGATCACTATTTTCCCTTGCCGGGACTTGTTGTAAAGTGGATTATTGTTTTTCCTTGCCGGGACCTTGTTGTGATGATTGTTGTGTCCCTTGCCGGGACGGTTTATGATTATTGTTTTTTAGTCTTTTGCCCTTAACTGTGATTGTTATTTGGGTGAGGAAGAGTGGTAATGCACGAAGGGTGATGTCGTGCCTTGTTTACTGATTTTGCACGAAGATTAATGTCGTGCCTTATATTATTGATTATGCACGAAGGGTAATGTCGTGCCTTGTTATTGATTATGCACGAAGGATCATGCCGTGCCTTATATTATTGATTATGCACGAAGGGTAATGTCGTGCCTTGTTATTGATTATGCACGAAGGATCATGCCGTGCCTTGTGATATTGATTATGCACGAAGGAACATTTCGTGTCGTTGTTATTTGAACCATGCACGAAGGATCATGCCGTGCCATAGATGTGAGGGTGAGAGTAAAAGTATGAAGGGTGATGCCGTGCAACTATTTGCTATTCCTTGTTGTGATATTAGTTGTTTCCATTATACTCTGATTTCCATTATTGATTTAATAGTTGTTGCTAACTGTTGTGTTTTCCCTTTTATGATACTTCTCGTTGAATTTGTTACTTGATATCTCTTGTTATCTTGTGGTGTACATATATATATATATATATATATTTGTGGTGTACATATATATAGAACTGCACATGTTTATGTAGGTGTCCGGTCCTAGGCTTGTCACTACTTCGCCGGGATAGGCCAGGCACTTACCAGCACATGGGGTCGGATTGTGCTGATACTGCACTTCTGTGCGTTTTTGCACAGGTCCAGGTTTTGAGCAGGAGCAGCAGCAACAGTAGAGTATTCGTGGGAGTTGAGCATTCCGAGACCGAGGTAGCTTGCAGGCGTCCGCAGGCCCGGCGACTCTTCCACTTACTTATATTATTTGATGTGGTCTCATTGTTCCGAGACAAACAGATTTTGTCATTTTCTTTCAGACCATTATGTGTAGTATTCATTAGTAGTTCGTGAGTTGGTGACTCCACGTCTTGGGTAGAGGATTTTCATCAGTATTTTACCTTAGTATTATTTATCTCTATTTAGAAAGTCTTCCGCATTTATTAAATTGAATAATTATTTCTCTTGTTATTAAGTATGAGTATAAAATGATGATATGAACAACTAATGTTGAATGAACTGGCTTGCCTAGCTACCACGAGTAGGCGCCATCACGATCCCGATGACGGAGGAAAAATCCGGGTCGTGACACGATCGTATAGAGCAATTTTTTATCCCCTTCAGGTTCTTCTATGCGATCGCAAAGACCCTATGCGATTCCATAGAGAAATCACTGATTGCAATATTTCTTCTGCAACATCCAAGTTCAAAACCTCCCGTTGGGCATCCGAAATCATCCCGAGACCCTCGGGACCTCAGCCAAATGCACAAATATGTCATATTACTTCATTCAAACTTACCCGTAACATAAAAACACCATCATAAACATCAAAATCACCAAATACTCACGGATTCAAGCCTAAGTTTCATTAAAACTTTCGAAACTAACATTTGATCTAAAACCCGACCTAAACACTTCCGAATGACCTGAAATTTTTCACATATATCCACAATTACCTAACGGAGCTATTACAACTCTCGGAATTTCATTCCTAGTCCCGGATCAAAATCTCACATACAGTCTGAAATTCGCTAAAATTCAACCTTAGCCAATTCAAGCCTAAATCTACACCGGATCTCCAAATTCGATTCCGATTGCTCTCCTAAGTCATAAATCATCCCCCAAAACTAGTCGAATCATCAAAAATCCATTCCGAGCTTTCTAACTCATCAGTCAACATTCAGTTGACTTTTCCAAACTATCATTCTCATAAAGAGATTTATTGCCTCATTTCTAACTAGATTCCATCCGATTTACTTCTAACTCTTCAAACACATATAAATTAACATGTTAAAGTATAAAATAAAGAAATTGGGGCGGTAACTCCCGTAACAACGGGTCGGGTCGTTACAATATACAAAAAAATCCACGTGACAGACGAGTGCACCCACACTTTTTGCCATATCATCATCTAGGGGGTAATGACTCTCAAAAGGCCAAGTTGAGGGGAATAATTAAGACCGGGCATAGTTTGTGGGAATACTAATAATTTGAGCCTAGTTTAAGGGTGCTTTAAGATAATTTTCCTATTTTAATTTACATAAGATAGGATAAATGAATAGAAAGTTTGGGTATATTCTCGTCGATTAATTTTTCACGATTTACAGCTAGTTTCTATAAACGTGCATTGTCCCATTATTTTTCTTTTGGGGCCATATATTATTACCATGCAACTAGTCTCTAAATCTAGTCATGCTTACCATGCAATGGAGAGAAACTTAAAAACTACGTGAGACAATCATTGTCCTTCAAACAAAGATGATTGAAATATTTTCAATAGGATCATATGCAACACAAAGGATCGGTTATGAACATTACTAGATTTGAATAATATTACAAGGATAACAATAAAACGAAACCCAAAATACCAAAGATGTTGAAATTACTGCATGTTATATGCTAATCATATGCATATCTAACTCTGCAATGAAAAGAAAGTAAAAAGAAAAAGAGAGACACTATTAAATGAGAAGTGCAATAATATAATGGTGAGAATGTGTCAATGGAACACGGTTTATATAGGTACAGGCTATATGAAACATATGTTATAAAAGGCAGAATTGGGACTCGCTCGGGGCCTATCCCGAGGCAGAGCACTCATAAAATACTTGTGGGTTTATGTGTGGGGCTTAGTTCCGTGAGATTTACGCATCGACCATCGGAGCTTACGTCTCGGACACGCCTAACACCCAGCGTACTAGGCTCGCCTAATAGAACTTTATGCAATTTTATGTAAGTAACCTTGTAAATTCTCAAATTTACTTAATAAATCGTTGACTATTCAAAATTACTTTTTTTTCTTAATCATAAATCATTAAATTGAGAGTTTATGTCATAATTAAAATAAAAATTATTGCATGTTATCCACTAAGATTACTATAATAGTTAATTTTAAATAAAATCTTTCATTTAAATGGTATTTATTTATTAACTTTTGTTATGTTTTTACTATATAATAGTCCATAATTTTTTATAACTATTTTCTAAATAATTTTCTAACGTTTACGAGATACAATACTTATTAATATAATAGCTCGGTATTAGCTAATAATAAATTTTAAATAATTAGTTATCATGGTATTGTATGGTAAATTATGTATCACTTTATTTACTTGTTGAAAGTTAAAAATAAATTACGCTAGAGAATCATATTTAAATTATGAATGATGTTTTTAAATCTCTTTCAAATAGAAAGCATATTAAATAAAAGAAATATTTTAAGAAAAAATATCAAATTATAATATTAAAATTCTTTTAAGATTTATTACTCCTTAAGAGATACATATAAGATTTCGTATCGAATACATTACTTTTGATGTTTGAGTTGTAACGACATTGCAACTAATTTATGATATATGTCATACTTTTTCGTATTATTCATACTTAAATTATAATTTAAAAATATTTTAAATAGATATTTGTTATAGTTTTGTGATTTTAATATAATTTTATAATTATTTTTTATTGTATACTATCTTAAAATTCTTGAAATTAGTAAAATTTAAAGATCCGTAGGACTTACGTATCATGTCTCAGGGCTTACGTCTCGCCTGATCAGAAGTAAAACGTCCCGCTTGACACTCTGCTTTTAAAATATTGTATGAAACTGGACTCTAATTTCGTGAAATTCAACGTTATAGTACTCATATTCAACGTTTTATCCATTATTTAGTGAAATAAATATAGCTACTTTTTAAAAGTTAATTATGATTCTTTCATCTTTATTAATGTGAAAAGAATAAGATCGAGTCGTGTGGGGCACTATCTAGGTCTATATACAAAGTTTAGCTCTAGTCTCATTTCTCCCCAATTAAAGAAAAGAAAATTAAAAAGTAAACTAATTAGCCATCCAAACCCAACACAACACGGCCACGTTTGAAATTGCAACATTGGCCTTGGGGAATGTTTTTTTTTTTAAATAGGATTCTAAATTTACAAATGTACTCAAAGATAGAGTATCGAAGTCTTGAATATGGGGTAAAATATAAAATATAATATTTTTATCCAACATGTAAATACATTTTGAAAGAAGAGGAATGTTGATCCTATTTAGCTCAGATCAGCGAAGAAAATAAGGGTTTTGAACAATACTAAGGTTAAAATGGCAAGATAAAGATAGGTCTGAGTCTGAGAGAAATACAGAATTCAAAACCTCTGATTTTTAGAATAATAAAAAATGATGCTTTTTCTTTTCAATTTGACCCTAAGTCTTCGCAAAAGTGAAAATCTATATCTATATATGTATATAAAGCATAGACATAAAATAGGAATTGGTTTTATCTTTTTTCTCCATTTTTTTAGATTTTCTCCTATTTTTCTCCATTTATCTAATTAATTAACAAAACTCATACAAAACCAAAAAGCACCTCTTAAATTATCTTAATTATTACACCTCTTCATCTTTTTTCTCTCACCTAACTATTTTTCCTAACTAATAATATCGGATTTAAGGATTTAAAGGCACCTCATAAATTATATTAATTATAACTTTTTATTTTCTTTCTTTTCCTTAACTATATATTTAAACGCACCTCTTAAATTATTTCATTACAACTTTTCATCTTCTTTCTCTTCCTTAACTATATATTATAATTGTTTAAAGTCAAATTTTGTCACTACAATCTTTAATTCTTTTCACCTTCTTTGCCATTGGAATTGGTATTGTCATTCGTATTTCTCTCAGTTTTACTTCTAATGAAGAATGTCTTCCTCAACTTCGAATCAAGAACAAAATAGAACTTAAGGGTCTTCAAAAGTGTAGATAAAAACTAAAAATGAGTATGATGGCTTTTACTAACAAATTTAAAATTATGGGTGATGGTTTTAATGGCAATTCTCGAAGATTTCTTATTCTTGCTTTGTTTTTTAATTTTCCTTGCTTCTTTATATAGTACTTACTCGTTTTTTCAACTTTTGTCTTGGTAGTTATGTTACAATAGAATCTCATGCAGTTTCAATTTTGACTGCTAAATATTATTATCATGGGAAGGTAATGGATCTTCATTCACATTTTATCTCTATAATTGTGGTACATAGAGAGATATGGCATCTCGGTGATTATTATTTTACTTTTATTCTTTTTCTTCTTTCATCTCCCCCAAAAAGTCTAACGCTTTTGATTCTTTTCTATTTGATTAACCTAATATATGCACTGACTGATTTGTTCCTTTTGATAGTTTAATTAGATCTAAAATTTCAAACGTTTAGTACTAACATGTATCTTCCTTTTGGAAACACGATGATTAGACTATATCTATTTAAAAAGTATTTTCACTTTGCTTTTTAAGATTCATATTATTGTTAGATTTTCTTCTATTTACATGATTGCACAAATAGTTTTGGTATATAGCAACAACAACAACAACAACAACTACCCAGTATAGTCCCACAAGGTGGGGTCTGGGGAGGGTAATATGTAGACAAGCCTTACCCCTACCCAAAAGGGTAGAGAGACTGTTTCCAATCGACCCTCGGCTTAGAGAAGGAAAGGGAGAGCAACAACAAAAACAAAAACAAAAGAGCATTAGTAATTCCGGCAGAAATCGCAAAAATAGTTATCTAAACATAAGAATTATACATAAAATGACGCATGTTTGATAAAATAAAATCAATAATTATAAATATAATATATAACACTATTCAAATATTCGAAAAAACTAATCTATCAATTCTAACAAAAAAGCGAACTGCATGCAATATGTAATAACAACTTCAAAATCCACAAAAAAAAACGGTTTAACATATGTCAAATTCCAACATAATAAAAATAAATTACAATACAACTTAAGATTAGGAAACATAATAAGCTATTAACTTCATTTAACAACGAAATTCTACTTTAATGACCTCTTTCATTATATGCCAAGTTTGTTAATGACTCATTATTTCTAATATTAGGAGGTGTTGTTTCAAAAACTTGAATAATAATGCAGATACGCTAACCGAAGAAAATAAAACAGATATGAAATAAAATATATGAGCAATTACATGGAATCACAAGAAGTAAAGGTTGAGAAATAAAAGATAAATAATGTATAAAGAAAATATATTTTAAAATTTAAAAAGAAATTAAAAAGTAGAATTAAAAAAAAGAAATAAAAATAACGGAAATAAAAATTTATAAATTTTAAATTAAAATAAAAACAAAAAGGAGAAAAATTAAAAGGTAACTTTGTAATTGCATAGTGTAATTACCACCAATTCTCACCTCCCATTGAGAACTGGAGAGTGTAATTATACCTCCCCAATTACATGCTGACCAAATAATTACTTGGCGAGAGAAACATGCTAAACTGTGTAATTATACTCAATGACACTCAAATCCAATTCTTAGGTGGCTTTCCAAACAGGCTCCTAGTGTTTATCATTGCAGAGCTTCAGCCACACAAAGGTTGTAATAGAGGGGGGAAGGGTCAAGTGTTCACGAAAGCGGGCGCTTTCTCGCTTTAAGCGAGAAGCGAAGCGAGGCGACTGGTCAGGCGCTCCAAAGGTTAGAAGCGACGCAGGTAAGATAAAGCGTGTGCTTCAACCCTAAACGCGTGAAGCGGAAGAAGCGACGGAAGCGTGCGCTTCTTGAAATTAACAGCCCCATTTCTCTTTAAAAAAACCCAAAAGGGTCAGCACTAACACAGTATCCTCTTTTGGTATATAGCAGTGTTTCTTATTTTTGCTTTGATAAATGCCTTTGAGTGCCAAATTACCAAAAAGATGGTGCCAAGGTCTTACAATTATTGTAATGAGAAAAATGCACTTATGTATTTGTCATAAGAGACTTTTATTGTTTTTATTTTATTAACTTAAAATATAAAATATAAAGTAAACATACATATTAAAGATTTAAATCAATATAACATATATAATTATACCAAAATATATGGAGTAGTATTATATAGTATAATTACTTTTATCATCATTCAACATAAATTAAAAGTCTATTCCACAAATTATTATACATTGATAGTCATTATGAATTAATAAGCGAAGTCACTCACACATGATAATATTTCTTAATGATTTCATCTCTAATTCTATCACACAACGTCTTTGAATTAGTAGAAGACTTGCCAATTTTAAAGGAATATCAGAAGGCCCATCTCCTTCCTCTATCTTTGCAGTACTATTTTCATCAGCATAATAGTTGTAACAAGATGATATTGAGAGTCAAACTTGAAAGAAGTCATTGAGCATAAAATAGAAATTAAATATATAAAAAAAATATTATTTTAGTAAAAAAATAGTTAAATATTTTTAAATTCAAATTTAAAAAGACTAACTAATTATTAAAAATGCATAATGCATGATTTAATTTTAAAAAGAAATTTAAATATAAAAAGAAATAATTATTACGTAACCTAAGTAAATTTCTCCTAAATTGCCAAGAAGTGATTTATTGTGAGACTGTCACTTTGTTTAACGTGGAGGCATTTTCTTATGCATTTAATGTAGATGCATAAGGATAGTAAGCAATTATCTCTTAAGCACTCGTGCCTCTTGTTTTTGAAAATAGAAATTGTCAAGGTATGGCCACCCTAGATTTTTTTTCCTATCTTAATTATTTCGATTTTTTCCGTGCTTTCGTAGTATTTTTTATCGAGAATAGTTCCTTTCAGTTTCATTATTATATTATTACAGTGAAATGGCAATCCCGACTTTAGCTAGATTGATAAGTGCCAAGAATTTAAAAGATTGCCAAATTCAAAGCAATAAATTAGGAATCTCCCCTATTATGAATGGAGGGCCTTTCTCGTATATATTAATTCCTATATTTTCCTTTTGTAATCTGTTTAAATTAGTTTAGTGTATGGAAATTAGTAGTTGAATTTTAATTCTGTAGTACTAAGCCTGAACAAGCCTTTTATATCGTATATATTTACCTTGTGTAATTTGTTTAAATTGGTTTTTCTATTTTCTTGTATATTGTATATACTTCATTATCTTCATTTGCAGGCTTTTTGGGTTGTACCCCGTTTACAGTTATATGCACACAAAAAAAAAATATACTAATAAATCTTCTCTATTATAGTATGTACTGTTCACAGTTATAGTCGCTAATATCTATGTGAATAATTGCAGAAAGTAAATGAGTTGAGTGGATACAGGGTATATATGCATTCATTTGATGTACAAGTTACTAAATAAATGGTCATATGGAAATGCATCTTTGTTTCATATATATTATTGTAATTTTTGTGAAATCTAGCAATTATTTTTGTAATTTTTGTAATTGTGGAATCTGCTAAATAAGACTTATGTTTTGAATGGTTTGTAGTTTTTTGGTATATACATTGCACTAATAATCTTAAGGTTTTTAAAGAAGCAGGTTATTGTTTGTGGCCCTACAAAAGGAAATGTTATTTAGTTCAAATGTGATTGACAAGTCCCAACTAACTAATATACTAAACTTGTGGTGTGGATGTCATTTTTTATATACAGGTTAGAATATATGACTCCTTCATAGTTGTAGAAACAAAAGGTGACAGTCCTGCAAGATCAAGAGGGTAACATGACAATCTTGTTGGATCAGGAGGTGATAATGAAATAATCTATGGAGTGCTATAAAATTTATTTTGTTGCGTCCTTTTTGATATCCACAAAAATAACAATTTCTTTCAATTCGCCATCGGAACCTAGTATTAGAGTTATGAGTTTTCATTTCTCTTCATTGTCCGCTGATGGTTACTATCCCTATCCAGACTCACATTAGCTAGTTTGTTTTTTAGAATTTTATTATTCATGTTGTAAAATAGTTATGTAGAGTGGATCTGTATGAATTATTCTTTTTCTTGTAAAAAATATCGTATATTTTGAGTATAACAATATTTTTGTATTCTAGTTTATCTTGAATAATATTGTAGAACCTTTAATTATTTATTCTTACTAATGTATATATACTATTTATTTAATAAAATTAAAAATATTTTGCTAATTCTTTTATATATATTTGATGATATAATATGGATTGTTAGCTACAGTACATAAATTCTTGATCATGAAAAATTCTTCAGTTTATTGCTATGAAATTATGGAATTCATAGCTAAAAGTATGAATTCTTAGCTATGATATAAAAATTTATCGTGGCAAATACTTTAATGTGTTGCTATGAACTTTTGAATTCATAGCTAATATTGCTACGAGACTATATTATAAGTTTAGCCACGAAAGTTGAGCTTGCGTGACAAATAAATTAAATCTTTTGCTACAACACAAAATCTTGTGGCTACAATATGAAGATAGCTATAAATTTTATTTGTCGTGGCAAAAGAATAAAATTACTTGCTACAAAGATATACTTTGTGGCAAGAAATTTTTATCATTACAGCTACAACATAAAAAAATTTGTGGCAATAAGTATTAGTCCTTAGCCACGGATCATGTAAAGTTTGTAGCTAACTTTTAGTTTCGTTACGTTTAGCTACGGAAACGAATATTATGACTAAGGTGTTTAGCCACAGAAATTTTTATATTTAGCTACAATATATTTCGTAGCTATAAATACATTATATTATAGTGGGTTAAACCGTATTTATCCCCCTACAAAAGACAAGAGTGAAAAGCTCTTGAATTTGGTGTGGTCAACTGAGGGAGAAACTCATATATTTATAACTCCTACAGTAGCGTCTTAATCTTACACCACACGATCAGAAAACTTGGTCCGCAAGTTGATCGAAGGGCCATATTACATTTTCTTTTTGTAGAAAAGCAAAATCATGAATTGCATATATGAACTTCTTGTTTAACTTTTCTGAAGAGAGAAAATAAATAGTATTGTTCTTGAGTACCATATTCCACTCAAATTTAAGTCTTAGAATGAGAAAAATCTTGTTTGCATTAGTATTGTTCTTGAGTACTGTTCTCTCCCCAGTTATAAGTCAGCCCGATTACCATGTTATGATGTATGTATTCCAGTGGCCGCCCACATATTGTTCAATTCCGGGAAATACCTGCAAAACAGATGCTCAAGAACAATTTTCAATCCACGGCCTTTGGCCAGCTAATGGTCGAGGAGTAAGTTTAGGAAGTAGATGTGCTACACCTTCAGTAGAAGACCAAATTGTAGAGAATCTGGTACGTACTCTTTTTATAGTAATATTTTGTTTAAACACACTTGTACTAATTCACTTTTGTCAATCAGGCTCTTGTACTCAACAAAGATTCATTCAATTCGATGCTTATATTCAACAAAGTTTATCCAAATACTCATAATTATTCATTTTAAACCCATTTCGCATATTCTTCACCCAAAACTTTTGAAATTTTGCAAGAGATAAATTTGTCGGAAAAACGTTTCATCGGGTGATCTTCTTCTACTATATTTATTTATGTTCTTTGCAAAAGCCCATCTTAAAGAGTTGGGGAATGGGATGTGGGAAATAAATTTTTCCAAAAAATGTTGCCAATCTGGTGGTGATTTCGGATGTCTAGGGATATACTTGGTTGATGAAGAGGTGGTGGAGGAGGACTGTGTTGTAATGAGTTTTGGGTTTAAATGGAGGAGGAGGGATAAAGTTAAAAAATAGAGGTCGGGGGGGGGGGGGGGAGTGGTGGAGGGGTTTTGAGTTAAAATGGAGAAGGAGGGATAACCTGAAAGGAAAAAGAGGTGGGGATGGGGGTCGGCACTCAAGAACAGGCGGGGAGAGGGGACACCACTGCCTTTGGCCAGTAAGCTTATCAAGTAGATCTGCTATAGGTTCAGTTCAGGACCGAATTGTACAGAACCTGGTTTGTTTTTATAATATTTTATTTAGGAAATTGGTGGTTGTCATAGGTGGTGCCAGGGAGGGGGAGGGGGGTGGAGGAGGACTGTGTTCCGATGGATTTTGGTGCCAGGGAGGGGGAGGTGGAGAAACCATATTTCCACGAGAAAAATATAAAAAAAGAAAAGAAAGAAAAAACCCTAAAAGAAGAAACTCACATGGCTTAACTTTGTAATCATTTGGATGCCTGCATTAATTGAAAAGAATTGTAGGCTTTGTCGGAAATCACCAAATTTTGTAAACTTGGAAACGTTGAATGAGATTATTATTGTAATAGACTAGAATTATCTTGGTGAATATAAAGGTGGATATCCTCGAATTGTTGTTGTTGTTGTACCAATAATTTATTTATATTTTATGTGTTTAATGTTTTGCACAGTTGAATGCAGATGCAAACTTAGAAGCAGCTCTCGAAGAGGTTTGGCCTACTCTCTTGAAGACAAACAAAAACATAGATTTTTGGAAGTACGAATGGAGGACTCATGGATTTCAAACAAGTCAGACAATCCAAGCTACTGATTACTTTAATGCAGCGATAAGGGTACATTACACGATGATTGCAATAAACAACAAGATGAATCTGATTGAATACTTGGCTGATGCAAATATTAGACCATCAAATCATACTAGATACCAAAAAAAGAAAATAACAACTGCTCTTTACAATTTGGTGGGTATCAACAATAATGTGTATATATCATGTAAGTCGCCTATTAAATATCCTAACAAAATTTTTCTCCACGAGATATATCTCTGTTTGGACAAACAGTTGCACAACTTTGTTTCATGCCCAACAACTACAGACTCAAGAGGTTGTAAGCAAGGCTCCAACATTATCCTTCCAACTTTCTAGACTTTAAGGTCAGTAGCCCAGCTCACTAAGCTATAATATGATTATTACACTGATTTAATTTTTCAATATTTTTATGAATGAATATATTAATTTCTTTTCTTTTTTTGTAGGTTGATGCGTCTATCAATGAAGTGGTGAACAAGGAAAAACATCCTTTGACAGGATCAGGAGATGAAGAACCTATTTATATTATGTAATGATTAAGTAGAAAAACAACCAAGCGGAGATCTTATGAGATCTCCTATATAATATTGTAACCTTATGTCCAGCAGTTTTTATGAATGTTATTGACTGTGGAATTAATATGAAACGAGCAAACAAGTTTCTATTTCTTCGTTAGTTTGTTTCAAAAACACACATTTTCAGTATTTTAGCTACACATTGACAGTGTTCATAACACAAGTTTCAAAAGTTTTACAATTAGATATTATGGCTTATTTAAAAAAGAAAAATTACGGCTTATTTGGATGGTTATTACATATTGTATTGTTATTTTAAATATAATATTTGTTTTGATTGTTACTTAAATTTTATTGTATCGAAGTGTTAAATTTACCGTTACGTAATGATAAAAAATGCAACTTTATGGAACTACCAATTAACTGTGGTCGTTCTGTTAACTTATTTTTTTCTTCATCTTGCCCTTCCTTATTATTAAATAATTTTATTTATCCTTTACTGTACATTTTATATAATAATTCTATTTCGTACCTTTTTAATATTATAATGTTGTAAGTTTAATCTTCCTATTGTTGGTGCATGACATCAAGATATGACGACAAACAATACAATCTATTAAAATATTGTACTGTATATCAAAATGATACAGTATAATACAATATAATACAATACAATACGATACTATATGACATATATATTCTGAAACGATACATACTAATAAACCATCCAAACAAACTGCAAAAGAGTTAGAACTAGTTGAAAACTCAACGAAAAAATATGCAGGTTTTTAGTTATAATCCTGATCAAATGTGTTTTGAAAACACAAATCAAAGCTATGATATTTTGTAAGAAATTTCTTAAGTACAGAACAACACTAGTTTCGGGAGTGGTTTCCTTATTTGAACAACCAACTTTGAAGCAATAATTTAATTGACAGAAGATAGGATAAATGAATAGAGAGTTTAGGAATATTTTTGTAGATTAATTTTTCGCAACTAGCTTCTATAATTACGTAATTGAAAATTTTTCAATAGGATCATCTACAACACAAAGGATTGGTTAAGAACAATATTACTAAATTTGATTAATATTACAAGGATAAAAATAAAACGAAACCTAAAATACCAAACATGTTGAAATTACTGCATGTTATATGCTAATCATATGCATATCTCTACAATGAAAAGAAAGTAAAAAGAAACACGATTTAGAAGGAAGTGCAATAATGGTGAGACTTACGATGTTCTAATTTGAAACACGGTTTAGTCAATGAAACACGGAAAATTAGATCCACAATTATGATTCCAAATTGCACATATATCATCATTATCTTTCATGTTTTCATCATCACACGGCAAATTAGGAAAATCACAAAAATAGTTTGTTGTCATAATTCAAACTGCGTAGAATTAATAAGCTTTTATAACAATATCTCTATATAGCAATACTTCATTATAAATGTTAAGCTTTATCGGAATTAATTTTATAATATATGTTCTCTATAATATCACTTCGCTATTAACATCCAAAAATATTCGAAACAAACAAAACCGTTGTAGAGATATTTGACTGTATTACGTAAAACAAATAGTAGAATCAACATTCCTCCTTATGCATACACTATTATCACCGAATTATAATTAATTGGTATAACTATTCACCTTATTTATACTACTACTTATAGTACTTAGCTATAATATATTGTAACGACCCAAATTTTTGTTTATGGATTTGCATTTCTATTCAACGGCATAAGACCTTGAGAAGTTTCATAATACACATTATGACTATCATGTGTGGTCAAGTTTGGTCTTTGTAAGATTCGGAATTAAATTTAAAGAAAAATTAAAATCAAATTTTTGAAGCTCAAGCGGAAAGAGTTGACCGGAGAGTTAACTTTTGAGCAAGCGACCCCAAATTGAGATTTTAATTATGTCAATAGCTTCTCATGATGATTTCGGACTTAGACATGTATTTGGAATTGGATTTGAAAGTCCACAAGACAATTCGGCGCTGAAGAAGTAAGAAAGTTGACATGTTCTAATTATTTATTATGTAAAAGAGGATAACAATTGGATATGATAGAACAAAATATATGAGGTCTAAGAAAAATTGCCAAGTAAAATTTCATAATAGACTAAAGGTAAGCACTGGACCTCACATAAGCAACTGACGAGTTTGTCGTCTTTCTGCAACCAATACATATAAATTAACTTTGTCACCATTAAGTGCATTAACTGGGGGAAAATTGTGATTCGTTCATTAAAATAATGCTTTGATTAAGACATAAAAAAAAATGGCATCGAATCTTGCTGTGAAATGGCATAAACAAGAGTACAAAGGCCCATAGTATTAAAATATGTCCAAAACAAACCTTATATTATTATTTAGTGCTAGTATCCTGTATCCCATCAATAACTATAGGGGTATCAAATTAATAAGTCACATCATGAAGGTCTCGGAGAGGGTGATCGAGGCGAGGGTGAGGGAGATGTCATCTATATCTGTGAACCAGTTTGGTTTCATGCCGGGTCGATCTACTACAGAAGCTATCCACCTTGTGAGGAGGGTGGTGGAACTGTTCAGGGATAAGAGGAAGGACCTGCATATAGTGTTTATCGACTTGGAGAAGGCGTACGATAAGGTCCCTAGAGAGGTTCTGTGGAGATGCTTGGAGGCGAAGAGCGTGCCAGAAGCCTACATCAGAGTGATCAAAGACATATATGATGGAGCCAAGACTAGGGTTAGGACGGTGGGTGGCGACTCGGACCATTTTCCGGTGGTTATGGGGCTACATCAAGGATCTGCGCTAAGCCCTCTCTTATTTGCCTTGGTAATGGATGCTCTAACTCGCCATATTCAAGGGGATGTGCCATGGTGTATGCTCTTTGCTGACGACATAGTCTCGATAGACGAGACGAGGGATGGTGTTAATGCGAGGTTGGAGGTCTGGAGACAGACCCTCGAGTCTAAGGGTTTTAAACTAAGTAGGTCTAAGACAGAATATCTAGAGTGCAAGTTTAGCGCCGAGTCGAGCGAAGTAGGCTGGGACGTGAAGCTGGGATCTCAGGTCATAGCCAAGAGGGACAGTTTCAGATATCTTGGATCAGTGATTCAAGGGGACGGAGAGATTGACGGGGATGTCACTCGCCGTATAGGAGCGGGGTGGTTGAAGTGGAGGCTCGCATCAGGAGTCTTGTGTGACAAGAAAGTTCCACAGAAACTCAAGGGGAAGTTTTATAGAGCGGTGGTTAGACCTGCCATGTTGTATGGGGTGGAGTGCTGGCCTGTGAAGAACTCTCATGTCCGGAGAATGAGAGTTGCGGAGATGAGGATGCTCAGGTGGATGTGCGGGCTCACCAGATTAGATAAGATTAAGAATGAAGTTATTCGGGAGAAGGTGGGGGTGGCCCCGGTGGATGAGAAGATGCGAGAAGCGAGACTCAGGTGGTTTGGGCATGTGCGGAGGAGAAGCCCTGATGCACCGGTGAGGAGTTGTGAGCGGCTGGCGGTGGTTGGCGCGAGTCGAGGCAGAGGGAGGCCTAAGAGGTATTGGGGTGAGGTGATTAGGCAGGATATGGCTAGAATGGGGATTTTCGAGGACATGACCCTTGATAGGAAAGTTTGGAGGTCTAGTATTAGGGTTGTAGGGTAGGGCCTTCTAGAATTCTTAGTACTTCTGTTAGGGGCTGAGTGGGGTTTGGTAGCGATCTCTATAGTTAATTAATGTATTGTATTGTGCCTCTTATGGTAGTAACCGATTGGTATTATTGCATGTCATTCTACTTTTGGTTTTATGTTTAGATAATTATTTATTTGATTTATCCCGGATTTACTAACATTGTTTTGTTTTGTTTTATTTGTTGATTTTCTCTCTCTTGTTTTCTGAGCCGAGGGTCGGCCGGAAACAGCCTCTCTACCCTTTCGGGTAGGGGTAAGGCTTGTGTACGTATTACCCTCCCAGACCCCACTTTGTGGGAACATACTGGGTAGTTGTTGTTGTTGTTGTTGTTGTTGTTGTTGTTGTTATCCTGTATCCCATGTGCTGGCTGCTAATAAAGCATCCAACTAGGATAACCACTTCTATAATTATGAAAATACTTAGTCCCCTGTTCTTCGTTAGAATATAAAACTATACGACCATCAATTTAATCTCCAAAAATCTCAGCTTTCTAGATCATAGAGAAATCGAAGAATGACCAGTACTAGTATGGAACTAAGGTCTAACATAATCGATCCACCTAATGAACTCCTGGTGGATATACTCACCAGGCTTGCAATCAAACATGTCCACCGGCTTCAAACAGTTTCAAAGATGTGGCTCAAAAATATATCTAGTCCACATTTCAGAAGACTCTACAACATGAAATCTATGATTCGTCCCGGGCACTTGTAGTTGAAAAATCTCACCAAACTTATTCAAGGTCGAGCGGGATTGGACCTCTTAGTCGAATTATCACTTTTTCCACCATGGATCTTGCTGGTGATAACAAGATCCAGAAATAATTAAGTTTCACAATTGTTGGCCGTGAGTTCTCCCTCTGCATCTCGTCCAACCTCATCATTTTCAAGCACAAGATTTGAGAATTTCGGGCACGAAGTGGCGAGGCAAAGGCTTGTTGGAATTTTGAATTGGTTGCAAAGCGAGGTAAGTGTTTGATCTACTCTAGCTTGAGGGAATATGAGTTGAGTATAATTGCTACTTGTTATGTGTTGTGTCCGACGTATAGGCATGGTGACGAGTATCTATACGTTGGGGGTCGAGCATGACAGTGAGTCCTAAATTGCTAAATTGATTTATTCTTATTTGATGCGTATGAGAACTTGTTTGAAGATATTTGAAGCTGAGCAAGTAATTGTTATGACTCGGTAATTGTATCAATTGTGTTAAATAGAAATTCATAAGTTTGGTTATAGCTGGTTCTTCTTTACCGGTAATATATACTATTGATTTAAAGATTATTGGTTTCATACCGGTAATATATATATTGTTGATTAATTATTATTGGTTTCTTGCCGGTAACATATTGAGAAATGGGATCGTGTGGCACGCCGACCACTTATATATTAAAAAATGGGATCGTGTGGCACGCCGACCACTTATATATTAAGAAATGGGATCGTGTGGCACGCCGACCACTTATATATTAAGAAATGGGATCGTGTGGCACGCCGACCACTTATATATTGAGAAATGGGATCGTGTGGCACGCCGACCACTTATATATCAAGAAATGGGATAGTGTGGCATGCCGACCACAATTTATATGATTGTTGGCATTGGCCATAGTTACCGGTAGCCTATTATGTACTGTTATTGGCCATAGTTGCCGGTGATATATTGATAAATGAGATTATATTAAATTGGGATCGGGTGATACGCCTACCACAAGATACGAAATGAAATGGGATCGGGTTGCACGCCGCAACAATGTTAAATAAGATTGGAACGGGTTGCTCTTGCAACGAGATGTGATCTAAAAGTGAAATCTGCCGTTGTTTTCCTTATTCTTGTTAGTGGCTGGATTTTGATTCCTTATAATGGTGATGCCGTTCACTTTCTACTGCTGTGTTTATTTGTGGTTATCAATTCAAGTCTTTAAAATGTTTGAATTCTTTTATTGTTGTGACCCTTCGTGTTAGAACCTACAGTGTCTGTAGTATTTCACTGCTTTTATAAATAAATAAATAAATAAATATATATATATATATATATATATATATATATATATATATATTGGGTCATGGACCCTGTGAACTGAGTAACAAGAGAATATTGTCGTGCAATGTGAAATAGAAATATGTTGGCACAAGGTGCCGGGGAAAATATTATAGTTTTGTTTAATTGCACGTGAGTTGTCCGTGCGGTTGTAATATAAATATGGGCACGAGATGCCGGAAAAATAAAAATATAAAAGTGGGCCGAGAACTATATTATTATGATTTTGAAATGAGACGTCACATGGTGACCTTTACCCGAAAGAATTATATTCGAAAGATACTTATTTGAAGGAAATATATTCGAAACATATTATTGAAAGCATATTATCCTAGAGATTATTACTTGGAGGATTTATAGGCGAAATATTTATCTTTGAAAGACTCAATTAATTGATTGCACTTGTATTTATTATTTGTTGAGAAGCATTTGTGGGGTTTCTTGTTGCCAGCTATTATATCTCTGGTAGATCATTGTTGCCATTATTATAATTTGCTTCCTATTATTTTGTACGTTATAAACGGCACATGTTTATGTGAGTGTCTGGTCCTAGCCTCGTCACTACTTCGCCGGGGTAGGCTAGACACTTACCAGAGCACATGGGGTCGGTTGTGCTGATACTACACTTCTGTACATTTTTGTGTACAGATCCGGGTATTTGATCGATGGTAGCTATTCGTTGCGGTGGAGACTCAAGGTAAACTTGATATAGCGTTCGCAGTCCTCAGAGTCGCCTTCAATTGTACTTATTTCCATTTGTTCCCTTTGTTTCGGAACAGTGATGTAATTATATTGTATAACTACTTTTAGAAAGGCTTGTGACTTGTACTACCGGTTTTGGGAATAGTAAATCGTTTAGAGAAATTCAGTTGAAGTTAATAAGTATCAATGTTATTTCGATTTATGTTAGGCTTACTTAGTTTGAAGACTAGGTGCCATCACAACTCGTTCGGAGGGATTTTTGGGTCGTGACATATATATAAAGTATATTAATTTGATATAAATACTTGTACAAACATGGCGAATTCAAAGTAATGAGCGCTCCACTATAGTGTTGCTAAAATTAGTGAAGCCAACTTCATTTAGGGGGATCGCTTGACATCTCTTTCTTAGAAAATTATACTAGGTAGGTAGTACGTCAGTATCTATCTATCTATCCACAAATATATTTCCTTGATTTTTTGTAATTGTTTTAATAATTTTACTCATATTTATAAAAATTCGTTTGTTTCCTTTATTTATTTTTTACTCCTATTAGTAGAAATTCTGGTTCTGCCACTAACTACAATGTATAAGTCCCCAACTATTTAAAACATATATGATAAAAATATTTGACAATTGAATTACATTAAATATGATCATTAAATTTTGATTTATCTTCGAAGTTTTCATACTTTAAAAATGATTAATAAAATCATAATTATTTACACAATATTTATCGACATGTCTAGATTGACATAAACTAGAAATATTAATTTTACTGCACAAAAAAATAAAAATAAAATTATCAAAAAGAAAAATATATTAAATTGATTACTTTCAGTCTCAAAAGTTAAATGGAAAAAACGACAGGGAAAAAAGATGTTCAAATCAATGAGAATAAACAAAAGATAACTTAAGTTCCTATGAAAAATGCAATGACTGATAGGTCATCTAGAGTTTTAAACTCTAATGTTATATTTTGAGACCTCAAATATCTTTGGGCAAACGGACCCGAATTTGAACTTTAACGATTTTGGTGGGCCTGTATCGTGATTTGGGACCTGAGTATATCCCCAAAATTGAATTTGGAGGCCCCTAACTCGAGTTATTGCCTTTTGTCGAAAATTTGAAGTTTAAAGACTTTATAAATTTGACCAATGTTTGTTTTGTTGATACCACATTCGGATTTAGGTTCTGAAAATTGATATAGGTCTGTTACGATATTTATGACTTGTCTGCAAACTTTGGTGCAAAATAGAAGTAATTTGACGTGATCCATATGTCCGATTCTTATAATAGAAGCTCTTAAGTTTCATTAAAATTTTCATTTGATTTGGTGTCAGATTCACAATTCTAGGTGTTATTTTGATTATTTGATCGTGCGAGTAAGTTCTTGTTAGGTTTCTGAATTTGTGTGCAAATATGATTTGGAGCCCCGAGTACTCGGATGAGTTTCGGATAGCCTACGGAGTACGGACCATTTGAACTTAGAAAAATTTGGGTTTTAAGTTGTTGGTGCCATATGATATTTCCTTCTTCACGATTGTGAAAGTACACTCGTGATCGCGAAGATTGAAATGGGATGTGGTGGAAGTTTCTTCATCGTGAACGCGATAGCTGGGTCACGAACACGGTGAGATGAGGGCCTTAACATTAGTGAACACGACCGACTTCTCACGAACGCGTAGGCTAGGGACTTGGGAAGGGGGTCAGTGTTTCTTCTACGCGGAACGCGAGCGTTGGCTCACGAACGCGAATGACAGGACGGATATCCTTCACGGACGCATTAGGGAACTCGCGAACACGTAGTCCACTTGGACTACTGCTTTTCCCAAACGCATTAGGTTTTACGCAAACGCGATGAATACCTAACGCCAGTGATTGAAACAGTCCCAAACGAGATTTCTCTCATTCTTTAAAATTTTCAAACCTAGAAACCTTAGAAGTAATTCTTCCAACGATTCTTGTTCCCCAATTCGTTGGTAAGTGATTCTAACCTACTTTCTTTCAATTACTAATAACATTTCATAAGATTCTCACCTAAATCTAGGCATGCTTATCATGCAATGGAGATAAACTTAAAATTTGGCCTGCAATATCAACTCCCGAAGCCCATCCACATTCGGCATGCAAATCCGGTTGTGCATCCTCAACACGCCCTAATCATCAATAGTCACATATCTGGCATCACCATGGTGGACCGTATCCTTAAGGACAAGTAAATGCGGATCATCATATTGGTGCTCTCTAATGTGGTCATACAAGGAAGACCGAGAAACCACACAAGCCAACACCCAACTAGGCTCCGAAATATCTAACCTCGCCATCCGATTGACCAAAGCCTAGATGATAATAGGCAAAACTCTAGATGATTTAGCTACTATTTATGCCTTCGCTTGAGTATATCCCAAGGTCATATTATGAATAATTGATCCAATATAGGCTCTAATTGTGAATTGTGTTTATTTCATGTTAAAGAGCTTGTATTATGCAAGAAAATGTGATTGGGAACCATTTTGGAGCAACAAATACCCCTTGGAGCCGAGTGTGATTAAAGGCAAAGAAGAAAACTAGGCCACAACACACCTGGACTAGCGCTGCCAGATGCGCTGTAGCGCTAGATAATGCGTGGCCAATACAGTATTTCAGCAAACTAGCGCGGCAAAATACGTTGCAGCATTTTGATGACCCAAAAGGTCATCACTTGCTTCCTCAGTCATTTCAAGCTTTTGAGGCCTTGAAAACCTCATTTATAGTTGCCTTGAATTTTGGGCGTAGTCCGGGTGCGAAACCGGATAATTTTTATGTTGAAATATATGAATTATGTGAGAGATTTGAAGAATTTCTAATAATTATATTGATATAGTAGACTTCGGTCAATATTTTTGGTAAACGGATCCGGACCCGTGATTTGACGGTCTTGGAAAATTCGTAGAAAAATATGTAATACGGACGTATGCCCGAAATCGAAATCTGAGGTCTAGAACCGTAAAAGAGTTTTTATGTTTGTTTTATGAAAATATTTAAGGAAAATAAAATTGAAATCTTATCAAAGAGTAATGGTATCGGGCTCGTATTTTGGTTCCGGCATCCGGTACAGGTCTTAAATATGCGTTAAGCGCTTTCTGTGAAATGAAAATCATGAGCTTTAAGGCTCGAATATATGTAAATGATGTTATTTCGGTGATTTGATCGCTCGAGCAAGTTCGTATGATATTTTTGAGTCAGAGTACATATTTGATTTGGAGCCTCGAGGGCTCGGGTGAGTTTTGAGTGGGTCCCGGGAGGCCATAGAATTTAAAATATCAGATATGGCAGAGTAGCAGGTCCCACGCGGCCGCGATGCATTTATGTGCGGTCTGCGTGGACTGGTCTAGTCAGCCGTTGGTTAGAGGTCAACCAGCGCGGCCGTGCACCAAAACAGTGCGGCCCGCGCTGGAACCACGCGGTCGCGTGCATTTGTGTGTGGTCCGCGTGGCCAGGCAAGGGGAGAACCAGTGACCAAAATTGACCAGAGTGGCCGCGATCATTTCTGTGGGGTCCGTGCTGGAGCCACGCGGCCGCGTGCATTTGTGTGCGGTCCGCGTGGCCAGTTTCGCTGGTCGGTGGTTCCTTTCCCCTGTGCGGCCACGTATATTTTTGTGCGGTCTGCGCCTGCCCTCCAGTGCAGTATATGATCCCGAAAACTTTCAGTCATTTTACACTTTTTTTTCAAAACCTAAAACATAAGAGGCGATTTTCCAAACGATTCTTCTTCTTCAAAACGATTGGTAAGTGTTTTCTAACTTACTTTTCTTACTTTTTATGATCTTTAAACATAATTTAACTTCAACACAAAGATTTTAATGGATGAAATTGGGAATGTAGGGTAGAATTAGGGATTTCTATACTTGGGGGTTTTGGACCCCAAATTCGTGGTCCAATTTGAAATAACTTGTATATATGAGCTTATGGGGGAATGGATAATCGGGTTTTGGTTCGAACCTCACGTTTTGACCACGTGGGCCCGGGGTTGACTTTTTACTATGCCGGGCAGAATATTGTAGAAAATAATTTTAGCCATTTGAACAAGTTTATTGTGTAGTATTGATGATATTAAACCAGTTGTGTATAGATACGAGTATATTGGAGCCAAATTCGAAATGAAAAGGCATTGCTAAGGATTGAATTATCGTAGACTTTCAAGGTAAGTGTTTGATCTATCCTAGCTTGAGGGAATATGAGTTGAGTTTATGTGCTAATTGTTATGTGTGAAGTCCGACGTATAGGCATGGTGACGAGTATCTATACGTTGGGGATCGAGTATGACCGTAAGTCTTAAATGGATTTAACTTGTGATATCTTTCGTGATTATATGAAAGGAATTGTTATTGGTTTAATACTGGTAATATATACATTGTTGCTTTAAGATTATTGGTTTTGCACCGGTAATATAAATATTATTGAATTAAGATTTTTGGTTTCGTACCTGTAATATATACTATGAAATGGGGTCGTGTGGCACGCCGTCCACTATATTTTATAAAGAGGGGTCATGTGGCACGCCGTCAACTATATTTTATAAAGAGGGGTCGTGCAGAACGCCGTCCACTATATTTTATAAAGAGGGGTCGTGTGGCACGCCGTCCACTATATTTTATAAATAGGGGTCGTGTGGCACACCGTCCACTATATGTATATGATCATTGGCATTGGCCATAGTTGCGGGTAGCCTAATATTGAAATGGGGTTATGTGGCACGCCTATATATATGATATAATGGGATCGGGTTGCACACCGCAACATGGATGAATTGAGACTTGAAAGTGAACTTTATTTCATTGTTCATATTATTATTCTGATATTATATTTTGCTATTGTACCATAGTATGTTCTTTCCTATAAATATTCAACATTGTTTCCTGTTATTTGGTAGTATATATATATATTTTTAACTGCACATGTTTATGTGGGTGTATGGTCCTAGCCTATTCACTACTTCGCCGAGATAGGCCCGACACTTACCAGCATATAGAGTCGGTTGTGCTGATGCTATACTCTGCGTTCTTTTGCGCAGATACAGGTTACGGACATCATCAGCGGCAGTAGTGCGATTGTTGTTATACAGATCACCGAGACTTCGAGGTAGCCTTACAGACGTCCGCAGGACCCGTTGTCTCTTCTATCTCACTTTTTATTCTATTATCTCATGTATTCGAGATAAACAATTATTATTTCCTTTAGACGGTTATGTGTATTATTCCTTAGAAGTTCGTGAGTATTGTGACACCAATTCATGGGTAGTGTATTGTGTTTAGGTTTTGTGTACCGTATCTAGTAAAATTTGTTAAGTCTTCCGCTAAATTTTGGCGCCATCACGACTCCCGATGGTGAGAAATCCGGGTCGTGACAAACACTAGGTTAAATTTTGACAAATGTTCATTGGGGGTAAAATGGCAAAATCTGAGAGGATCCACTCAACTTACATAAAGTAAAGCTCCATTATTGAAAGGTAGATAATTTTTTTAGATAAGATTTTAGAGAGAGATGAGAAGAGAACACTCATCTTGGGGAGAAAAATCAAAGAAGAACAACATCTGGGAGCAAGGATTGAAAGAGTTTTTCTAAACCTTCTTCTTGTATTTACTTATATTATGTTTAAGACTTTTATTGTTGATATTTGTATGAGTATGAGTAGCTAAAAACCCAAATATTCTGGGGTCATGGATGTTAGATGATCATGTTGTTTGAAACTTAGATTGAAGATCTTGAATTTATTATTATGGGTTATTTATTTGATTATGCTTTTAATTATTTTACTGCGTAGCTAACAGTAAAATACTATTTACGAATCTTGAGTTAAACTTGACAAAGGAAATTCTTGATTGCATATAGAATCAAATAGAACAAGATCCGAATCTTGGGCATCAGGTGAAGGATTAGCAATTAAGATAGACATATACCGCCGTTAAATTTATTTATTCCGCCGCAATCATAATATTATTTCTAAATGGTTAAAATGAGAGTTGTAATAATGGAAATGTAAGTATAAGTTGGCTGGCCTAGCTTCCACTAGTAGGCGCCATCACGACTCCCGATGGTGGGAAATCCAATCGTGACATAGTTGGTATCAGAGCATTAGGTTTCACAGGTCTCACAACTCACGAACAACCTTAGTAGAGTTTGAGGGATCGGTATGGAGACATCTGTATTTATCCCCCAGAGACTAGGGAGTTAGGAAACATTTCACCTTATTCTTTCATGTCGTGCGACTTTGTATCTACAATGCTAATTGAATTCTATTTTGCTCTTCCATAGATGGAAAGAACACACGCTTCCTCATCTACTGACCAGTAGCCCGAGCCCCAGCAGCAGCAGCTCCCACTAGGGGCAGAGGCCGAGGTCGAGGCCGTCCTAGAGGCCGAGGTAGGGGCGAAGCTTAGCCCCGAGCAACAGCAACAGTGGCAGAACCATAGATTCATATTGAGGAGGAGGTTCCAGCCCCAGTAGTTCTAGTGGGCCCAGCTCAGGTCCCATGAGGGGTTATGTTCACCCCGGATCTTCAGGATGCTCTAGTCCGAATAGCAGGCTTTATGGACAATATCACTAAGGTTTACTACCAGTAGCACCAGCCACTTCTCAGGCTGGGGGAGGTAATGCGACTCCTGGTATGCGCACTCCGGAGCCAGTAAGTCCCCAGGTTCAGGTTCAGGTTCCAGTGATTCAGCAAGCTGAGGTAGTTCAACCAGGTATAGTGGCTCAGACTAGTGATGGTGCAGCTATGTCCGCTGATGCTTTATGGAGGTTGGAGAGGTTTACCAAGTTATTCACTACCACATACAGTGGCACTCCTACAGAGGACCCTCAGAACTTTCTATATAGCTGCCACGAGGTTCCCCGTACTATGGGCATTGTGGAGATTAATGGTGTGGATTTTGCCACTTTCCGATTATCTGGATCCGCCAAGACTTGGTGGAGAGATTATTGCTTGTCTAAACTGGCAGGATCACCATCTTTGACTTGGGGCCAATTCAATTCGCAGAATTATTTTTGGAAAAGATCCTTCCAGCAACTCAGGGGGAAGCTTTTCGCAGACAGTTTGAGCGTCTTCATCAGGGTTCCATATCTGTCACTCAGCACTCAGTATGAAACTAGGTTCATTGATCTAGCTCGTTATGTTACTGTCATACTTCCCATAGATAGGGAAAATGTGAGAAGATTTATTGATTGCTTGAATCAACCAATTCGTTTGCAAATGGTTGTGGGAGCAGGGACCGAGATCACTTTTTAGGAGGCGGCCAATGTAGCCCGCCGAATTGAGATGGCTCTGTCTCAGGGAGCAGGTCATGGGTCGGATAAGAGGCCCCGTAATACAGGCAGGTTCAGTGGTATCTCATCTGGAGGTAGAGATTCATACCTTAGTTGCTTTCGGGAAAAAGTCTGTTTTGTGGGTTACCCCAGTCTCCTTCTTTCCTAACCTTCTTCTCCTTTTTTATTTTGGCGATATTTTTATGCATGATTATATTAATTTTTTTTTCTTTTTTGTAGGTTGATGCGTCTATCAATTACTTGGTGAACAAGGAAAAAAGCATCCTATGATAAGATCAGTAGATGAAGAACCTATTTATATTATGTAATAATTAAGTAAAAAACAACAATATGATATTGGATCTATACCGGATTTCGAAACCAAAAAATAGACTCGTATCCAAAAAGTTAAATCTTGTCAAACACTTTCATTTCATTAAGCCTTTCACTTTTCAATTTCAACAAAATTCGATATTCAGGATAGGAACTTACGATTCCGAGTATCAAATCACGATACGAACCTACCGGAATCATCCAATTAAGCTTAGCTCTAGTGTCTTTTCTCCCCATACCCCAATTAAAGGAAAGGAAATTGGTTCTCATGTGCGTTAAGTGACTTTTTTTATCACTTATATGTTTTATTAAAATACACAAGGGAGGGTTTAATCATTATGTGTCTTAAAATATATGGTTTGAAATTGCAGATATCTCATCATTATCTTTCATGTTTACATCATCACACACCAATTAGGAAAATCACAACAATAATTTGCTGCCATAATTCAAACTACGTAGAATCAACAAGTACTACGTAAAACAAACAGTAGAATCAACGCTCCTCCGTATGCGTACCCTTTTATCTAGGGGTGTAAATAAAAATTTAAAAATCGATTAAACTGACCGAATTGTATCGTACCAAACCGATTTTTAAGTTTCTTTTTAAGAAATCTTAGGTTTTTATATAAATTTATAACCGCACCGACAATTAGGGTAAATTTTTTGTTTTATAAAAATAAATCGAAAAAATACCGAACCATATCGAATAAATTTTACATGTGAAAAATATATTTATTTAGTAAGTTTTAAAATAATAATGAATTAAGTTTTCTTTGATCCTTAGAATTATGAAACTATTACAAGCCAACAAGTAATTAAGCTCAAAATACTAATTCCTAAATCCTATTATGATACTTCTACTTAAACTAAATTATTTCAAGCATCTTTATTAGCAAGATACAAAGTAGTCTAGTGATTATGAGTAGCAAACTACAATGCATTGAGTATGTTTCCTTTCACTCATATAATTTATATTTTCTTTATTTTTTCTTGTTTCACTCATGGATCTATACCAATATTATCAAAGGCAAAAAGTGCCAAAAAAGCTCTAAGGTCTGTTGGGGCTAAAAGCGAAAAGCGCAAATAAAGTGCGGTCTTTAATAAAAAAGGGAAAACTGGAGAAAAAGTAAAAATATGTATATGTAGTCCAAGATTAATAATTATAAGCATGAATAACAAATATATGGACAAAGCCTTAGAGCCTTGATGCGATACTAAAGCGCCCACAAAGTGAGGCAAAGCGCTCAACATGTTTTGAGCCTCGCTTGAGCGCTTAAGCGTGCCTTTGACAACATTGATATATACTCTAGCCATCTTTTTTTTTTAATTCACCGCCCGTTAAACAATAAAAATATCTAGAGAGTTTTCTATGTCCGTAAAATAATGTATGCTATTGTATTCTATTTCTATTGATGAATTTTGGATGATATTTAAAAAAAATACCGAAAATTAATCGAACCGAACCGACGTGATTGGCAGGATTTTGAAAAGTCTAATTTTGGTTATTTATAATAGAATAACCGAAAAATTAGTATAATTTAAATTTTATAAAATAACCGACCGAATCGAAACATTAACACCCCTACTTTTATCACCTAATTATAATTAATTGGGATATCTTTTCTCCTTATTTATACTACTTAGCTATGATAAAGTAATTAATTAGATAAATGCAAAATCCAAATAATAACGAATTCAAAATTTTAAAGTAATAGGTATTCCATTACTCTTTGTATAAAGTTGTTAAAATTAGTGGCGGAACGAACTTCTTTTGGTGGTGTCACTCTAGCTAGGTAGTTAGGTGTGTGTATATACATATATTTCCGCAATTTTTCATTTTTCATAAAGTATAATTTTTATTCATGTTCATAAAAATTTGTTTGTTTACCTTTTTATATTTTTACTCCTGTTAGTAGAAATTCTGGTTTTGTCACTTAATACAACTAGAAATTCTGGTTTTGTCACTCAACTAGTCACTTAATCCTGTTAGTCAATTATTTATATAAAAGTAAAATAATTTGAATATTTTAAGAAATTATATACAAGAAAAAATTGATAATCAATATTTTATTTAGTTAATCGACATATTCATTTATGAATTTAAGATAACTTTTTCATTTGTATTCTTTCACAGCTTAAACAACAACAACAACAACCCAGTATAATCCCACTTAGTGGGGTCTGGGGAGGGTAGTGTGTACGCAGACCTTACCCCTACCCTAGGGTAGAGAGGCTGTTTCCAAATAGAGAACTCACAACCTCTCGGTTGAAAGTGGGGGTTCTTTCACAGCTTGTATTTTTTAAATAATGAGAAATATATCTTTTATTAAGCATTGTTCAACACTATTATTACAATTATTTTGATTTTTTGACCCTTCATCCAAGATAATCAATTGTGCTTTTCTTGTTGATCAGTATCATTCCTTTGTTTTCACATTTTTTTGTAATGGTTGTCTCATTATTTAAAGAGGAATGTCAATTTTTAGTGAGTCATACGACCCTAGGTTAAAATCGTGTTGCTACACTACTTATTATTATTGTTAGGGATATCATACCTCGTAATTTTACAAGTAAAGTACGATGTAGGAATATTTTTCAGTTTCTTTAAGTCCATCCACAAAGAGTAATTCTACTTTGTTGGAATCATCTTTTTGCAATATAGTCTTGAAAACTTGCTCCTGATCAAGGTATTAAATTTTTTCGTATGTACTTTTATGAGTTTACTTCCATTATTTCTCTTCTCCTATGTAACTTAATCATCTAGCCTTTGATCAAGTTTAGGTATATCACACACTATTGCTTGTACTTTCTAATTAATAACTAATGATTTTCAACGGACATAAAAGTTGATTATTAGATGAACTATCTTATATCCTTCTAAAGTCGTTTACCATATCTTTATAATATGTTCCTACAACTTTTTAACTCTGGGTGGATTACGTTGCCCTTATATAGTTGATTAATAAATTTCGGAAAGCTTATAGTATTTCGAAGAAAGAGAAATGCCTCACCAAAGCATTCTAAAATGTTGTTGTCTAAGTTTAGTAACATTTCTTTTATAACTTATTTGAATTTTTGAAATGTTCTTCTATTAATAGTAAGTAAGTCTTTAAATGAGGAGGGACGCGACCTTATGGTTCATCATTAATAGGTTATATTAAAAATAAAAATTGAAGTATAAATATTTAATGTGCCTTATTGCTGATAGTTCAACAAATCGAGATATTTTTTTATTTTTTGTTCTTGTCTTCGACTCAGAGTACATTGATAAACTCTTTGAGCATGATTTGGTTTATATTGTCTGATGTCACAACAATTTATCAATTTTTCCTTTATCAATAGTATACAATAAGTAACATATCAAGACTATATTAAAATAATCTTTTAATAGTTTATAATAAAAAGAATAATATTGGATATTTTCATCTTTCTGAACGGTCTTGATTAATCTAGGAAAATAATTATTCATTTTGTAATTTCAATCTTTTCCTTTTCTTTCCTTAAAATTATTAATTTTTGGTGGTTTTAAATAACTAAAAAAAGTTTTGCGTTGTTCTCTTTTCATTCATTTTTTCCCTTTTTTTCTTTGTGATGTACTTACTAAAATCTCATATTCTCTTGATAAATTCACTAATCGTCATTTAAATATTTCGGATACTACAACACCCAAAAAAGCAAGATACATCTAGAAGAGAGTTTATCACTAATTTTTCCTCCAATTATTAAAATATAAAACATATAAAAAATATTAGCCTTTTAAATCTAACACAAAACGTTTGAGAGTTGCCATGTTGTTGTTTTCGTAGTAGTCTTAATCTGGGGAAAGTTGAGTGCTTTATTCTTAATACCAAAATGTATGGAAAATAATTCTTTCTAGTGATTATTTTTTCAAAAAATTCTGTTGATTATTATAACTATTATTTTCATCTTTCTGAACGGTCTTGATTAATCTAGGAAAATAATTATTCATTTTGTAATTTCAATCTTTTCCTTTTCTTTCCTTAAAATTATTAATTTTTGGTGGTTTTAAATAACTAAAAAACGTTTTTCGTTTTTCTCTTTTCATTCATTTTTTCCCCTTTTTTTCTTTGTGATGTACTTACTAAAATCTCATATTCTCTTGATAAATGTCACGACCCAAATCCGGTCGTGATGGCGCCCAACAATCAAGCTAGGCCAGCCAGACCAACAATTTCTGAATACGTCGAATACCAGTCCCAAAGGGACAACCCAAGAAGAATATATGAGTTTAAGAACTCCAATAATAATAATAATAATCAAAATACCGACACTCCCAAAGATCCGGAGTCACAAGTCTAGAGCCTCTAACAAAACCCAACAGGGATAGACAGTACTGTATAGAAATACTCAACTTTAATACAAAATACAAATAACAACTGGAAAGGAGAGGAGAAGCTAGGTTCTGCGAACGTAGGCAGCTACCTCAGCAACTCGATATAACACTACGAACACTGGAATTGCCTGTCTACTGCTCTTGAGTACCTGAGTCTGCATACAAAAGGTGCAGGGAGTAGGGGTGAGTACTAAGTACTCGGTGAGTAATAAATATATACAAGTAGTTGAAAATAAGAAATCCACAGAATACCACATAATGAAGCTAAACTACATGTTCGAATCTCCTACGAACTAGCATCAACAATACAATACAGCTACCACAGAGTAATTCAACAAATAAAGGGTGTGTTTGGTATGAAGGAAAATGTTCTCCATGGAAAATGTTTTCCTAGAAAATGTTTTCATGGAAAATGAGTGATTTTATCACTTATTTTCTCTTGTTTGGTTGGTAAGTGGAAAACATTTTCCGGAAAATATTTTATATGTTTGGTTAGAGAGTAAAAAATAGTTTTTTTAGAAAAATATTTTTTTTGCAACTCTCCTACCCCTTCCCCTCCCACCTCCCCCACCCCCTCCCTTCCCGAAGTCTCTAAAAATTGACACAATCTAAATGAACTAATGTAATGCTTTACTTTTTAACGCAAAAATCGCGTATTTTCGAATCGGTAAATTTATAATTTCTAAACCCGTAAACTTCCGAACTCATAATTTTGGAACTTGTAAAATATTGAGCCTTTAAATGATAAATAATAAAATTAAAAACTGAAAAATATATTTTAAAATTTTTTTCGGGGGGGGGGGGGGGGGGGGGGGGGGGGGGGGGGGGGGGGGGTGGGTGGTGCAGAGAAATAAGAAAACAGAAATTTAAAATTATAGAAAAAAAATTAAGGTAAAAGAAATTTTTTTTTGCGGGGTGGGGTGGAGGGGTAGTAGGGTGGATGGTAACGGAAAAACTGAAATTTTTCTAAAAAAAACTGTTTTTTGGAGAGGGGGTGGGGTGGGTTGGTGAGGGTGAGAATGGTTGAGAAGGAGCTTTGGAAAATGTTTTCCCTTCTTTTGATAAGGAAAACATTTTCCTCCAATTGAAGGAAAATGAATTGATAAGGAAAATGTTTTCCAAAACATTTAAGCCAACCAAACATGGGAAAATTGGAAAACATTTTCCAGAAAATGTTTTCCTTCGTACCAAACACACCCAAAGATGCAATGCAATGCACATAACCGCTACGGCGTGTAGCCCGATCCAATTTAACGTCGACGACGCTCACTGGGGGTGTGTACAGACTCCGGAGGGGCTCCTACAGCCCAAGCACAATACTGCTGCGGCGTGCAGTCCGATCCTCATATCAACCATTGCGGCGTGCAGCCCGAGCCATGCTCAGTCCACAATAAGCAAATAAGTCACAAAACAGTTCATTTTTCTTAATTCCAGTTTCCAGTTCATAATTTATGAAAAATACTTTAACTTTATTAAATTTGCAAAAGTCGGTGACTTAGCATTTGAAAAGGGTGATTTTAATTTCTAGGACTGAGATCAGTGATTTAAGCAAATATAGCTATCACATAAATATTGTCCTCTAAGGACGCTACAGATCGGCACAAGGCCCCAAACAAGGCTTATCGCCCACAAATATATCAAATACAGTGTATTTCCAACACTAATAACATATTATTCATTTCCGGAATGGACCAAGTCTCAATCCCCAGTCACAATCAATCCCGCACCTACCATGGTGTGCGAGCCACGCCCTACTAGCGTCACAATGTGCTAAGCCGGGGTTTCGAACCCTCAGGCTACCATATACACAAACTACTCACCTCTAGCCGGCCGTAGACTCGTCCGCGATGCCTTTTCCTTCTAATTTAGCTCCCTCGTGCGTAGAATCTAGTCAAACCACAATAATTATGTCAAATACAGGTCAAAGAATCATAACCCATTTCAATTTACATGAAATTCGCATAAATACACTAAGTTGGTAAAACCCGACCCCGGGCCCACTGCTCGTAAAATTCCGAAATTAGCACCAACGCGATCCTCATCTCGCCACGAGTCCGTACATATAAAATTTATCAAAATCGGAGTTCAAATGGCCTCCCAAAACTCAAAATCCCGTTTTCAATATCTAGGCCACATTTCTTCAAGATTTCTACCCAATTTCATGAAGATTGATGTTAATTCTACCATAAAATGATGTTTTTGAGTCAAGAATCTTACCTCTGATGAATATCCGATGATTTCTCAGTGATTTCCTCGAGTTTTCTTCTCTCTAGGGCTCAAAATTGGGTTTTGGGTGTATGACGCGACCCCTCTGTTCTGTGATTTAATTCACTGCCAGAACGATTCCTTCTATGCGATCGCAGGCCCCTTATTGCGATCGCATAGAGCAAGTTTCTCAGGCCTCCAACTCGTTCTCTGTGATCACAGGCCTAGCCATGCGATCGCATAGCTTCGCATTAATACTCTCCGCGATCGCACTCGATCCTCCGCGATCGCACTGCACAATTTCCGGTCCCTATGCGATCGCAATGCCCTTCACGCGATCGCATAGAGTTAACTTCACGCCCCCTTCCACTCTTCTATGCGATCACAGTCATCTCTATGCGATCGCATAGAGCAACTGCTGCCTGCAATTGTTTCTGCAGAATTTTTTCCAAGTTCCAAATGCCCGGTTGATGGTCCAAATCCATCCCGAGGCCCCCGGGATCCCAACGAAAACCACCAACATACTCCAAAACATGATACGGACTTGTTCCAATTACAAAAACACCATCCTAAACATCAAAATCACCATTTACATACGAATTCAAGCCTAAGTTTCTCCAAAACTTCCGAAACTAACATTCGATCCAAAACCCGATCAAACGATGTCCGAATGACCTGAAAATTTGCAGACATATCCAAAATCACATAACGAAGCTACAGAAATTGTCGGAATTCCATTCCGACCCCCGGATCAAAATATCATCTACCATCCGGTTTTCCCCAAAATTCAACCTTCGCCAATTCAAGCCTAAAACTACACCGGACCTCCGAATTCAATTCCGATTGTTCTCCTAAGTCTTAAATGATCCCCCGAAACTAGTCGAATCATCAGAATCCGGTTCCAAGCACTCTAACTCAATTGTCAACTCTTGGTTGACTTCCCATATTCAAGCTTCCTTCAAACATGCTATTTGCTTCATTTTCAATCCAAATCACTCCTAACTCACCCGATATATTCTAATACTGATTTTAAAAGCATAAGATATGTAAATGCAAGGTAACGGGGTGGTAATTCCCGTAACGACAGCCCGGGTCGTTACAATCTCCCCAACTTAAACAAACGCTCGTCCGCGAGCGGGTTAAGAAACATACCTGGAGCATCAAACAAGTGAGGATATCTGCTCCGCATCTCTTGCTCGGTCTCCCAAATTGCTTCCCCCACGGGACGACCTCTCCACTGCACTTTCACTGAAGCTATGTCTTTGGATCTCAACTTACGAACCTGTCGACCCAAAATGGCTGCTGGCTCTACATCATAAGTCAAGTCTTCATCTAGCTGTATCGTGCTGAAGTCTAACACATGAGACGGGTCTCCGACATACTTCCGGAGCATAGATACATGGAACACCGGGTGAACCCCCGACAAACTGGGTGGCAAAGCAAGCATATAGGCCACCTCCCCAACTTTTCTAAGCACCTCAAAAGGTCCAATAAACCTTGGGCTCAACTTCCCTTTCTTTCCAAACCTCATAACACCTTTCATAGGTGAAACCTTTAGCAAAACCTTCTCACTTACTGAATAAGACACATCTCGGACCTTCCGGTCCGCATAACTCTTATGACGCAACTGAGCTGTGCGAAGTCTCTCCTGAATCACCTTCACCTTGTCTAAGGCATCTTGGATTAACTCTGTCCCCAACAATATAGCCTCGCCGGGCTCAAACCAACCGACTGGAGACCTACAGCGCCTCCCATATAAAGCTTCATACGGCGCCATGTGAATGCTGGACTGATATCTATTATTATAAGCAAACTCCGGAAGAGGCAAATAATCAGCCCACGAACCACCGAAATCAATGACACAAGCACGCAACATGTCCTCCAATATCTAAATAGTACGCTCGGACCGCCCATCCGTCTGTGGATGAAATGCTGTGCTCAGCTCTACCTGTGAACCCAACTCTCGCTGAAATGTCCTCTAGAACTGAGAAGTGAACTGGGTACCTCTGTCTGATATAATAGAAATGGGAACTCCATGCAATCTCACTATCTCAAGGATGAATATCTCTGCCAACCGCTCTGAGGATAAGTAGTACACACAGGAATGAAGTGAGCTGACTTGGTCAACCTATCCACCACCACCCAAACTGAATCAAACTTCCTCGCTGTCTGAGGGAGTCCACTAACAAAGTCCATAGTTATTCTTTCCCACATCCACTCCGGAATATCGATACGCTGGAATACACCACCAGGTCTCTGATGCTCATACTTGACCTGCTGACAGTTTAGACACCAAGCCACATGGCTCGCAATATCTTTCTTCATCTTTCTCCACTAGTAATGCTGCTTCAAATCCTGTACATCTTCGCGGCTCCTGGATGGATAGAATACCGCGAGCTGTGGGCCTCCTCCAATATCAATTCACGAAGGCCGTCAACATTAGGCACGCATATCCGGCCCTGCATCCGCAATACACCATCACTATCAATAGTGACATCTCTAGCATCATCATGATGAACTCTGTCCTTAAGGACAAGTAAGTGTGGATCATCATATTGGCGCTCTCGGATACGATCATATAAGGAAGAATGAGCCACTACACAAGCCATCACCCGACTGGGCTCAAAAATATCCAGCCTCACCATCTGATTAGCTAATGCCTGAATATCAACTGCAAGGGGTCTCTCCCCAACTGGAATATACGCCAAACTGCCCATACTAATAGCCTTCCGGCTCAATGCATCAGCCACTACATTGGCTTTCCCGGGATGGTACAAGATAGTAATATTATAGTCTTTAAGCAACTCAAGCCATCTTCGCTGCCTCAAATTTAGATCTTTCTGCTTAAACAAATGCTGAAGGCTGCGGTGGTCTGTATATACATCACAAGATACACCATATAAGTAATGCCTCGAAATCTTCAAGGCATGAACAATAGAAGCTACCTCCAAATCATGAACGGGGTAGTTCTTCTCGTGGGGCTTTAGCTGACGAGAAGCATATGCAATAACTCTACCCTCCTGCATCAACACACAACCGAGCCCAACTCTAGAAGCATCACAATACACCGTATATGACCCTGAGGTTGATGGTAACACAAGTACTGGAGCTGTGGTCAAAGCCTCCTTGAGCTTCTGGAAGCTCTCCTCACATTCATCAGACCACACAAATGGAGCATTCTTCTGTGTCAACTTAGTCAACGGTGAAGCAATAGATGAGAAACCCTGCACAAACTGGCGATAATAGCCTGCCAAGCCGAGAAAACTCCGAATCTCGGTAGCTGAGGAAGGTCTGGGCCAATTCTGCACTGCCTCGACCTTCTGTGGATCAACCCAAATACCATCACTGGACACTACATGTCCCAGAAAAGTCACAGTGTTAAGCCAGAACTCACACTTAGTGAATTTCGCATAGAGCTTCTCTTCTCTCAACCTGTGCAATACCACCCTCAAGTGATGAGCATGCTCCTCCTGGCTGCGTGAATACACCAGAATATCATCAATAAACACAATCACAAAAGAATCAAGGTACGGCGAAATACACTATTCATCAAGTGCATGAATGCAGCTAGGGCATTAGTCAACTCAAAAGACATCACTAGGAACTCGTAGTGCCCATATCGCGTCCCGAACGCTGTCTTCATAATATCCGAGTCCCTGGTCTTCAACTGATGGTAGCCCGATCAAAGATCAATCTTAGAAAATACACTAGCTCCTTGGAGCTGATCAAATAAGTCCTCAATACGAGGCAATGGGTATTTATTCTTCACTGTTACCTTTTTCAGCTGCATGTAATCAATGCACATTCTCATTGTGCCATCTTTCTTCTTCACGAATAACACCGGTGCACCCCAGGGTGACACACTCGGATGAATGAAACCCTTATCTAAGAGTTCCTGAAGCTGTTCCTTCAATTCTTTTAACTCCGCCGGTGCCATGCGATAGGGAGGAATAGAAATGGGCTGAGTGCCCGGCACCAAGTCAATACCAAAGTCAATATCTCTATCGGGTGGCATGCCCGGCAGGTCTGCTGGAAATACATCCGGAAACTCCCTCACAATGGGGACCGAATCAAGACTGGGTGTCTCGGCCTCAACATTTCTAATGAAGGCTAAATAAGATAAACAACCCTTGCCAATCATTCGTTGGGCCTTTATATAAGAAATCACCCTGTCGGACACATAATCAGTCAAGCCACGCCACTCGATCCTCGGATTACCTGGAATAGCCAGTGTGACTGTCTTAGCATGACAGTCCATAATCGCATGGTAAGGAGATAGCCAATCCATGCCTAGAATTACATCGAAATCTACCATGCCCAGTAGTAATAGATCAACTCGGGTCTCCAGACCCCCAATAGTAATAAGACAGGATCGATATACCTGATCCACAACAACAGTATCCCCCACTGGGGTAGACACATGTATGGGCAAAGCAAGAATACCACGGATCATACCCAAGTGATGTGCAAAATAAGTAGAGACATAAGAATAGGTGGATCCGAGATCAAATAAGACAGAAGCATCCCTGTGGCAGACTGAGATAATACCTGAAATGACAGCATCTGATGCACTAGCGTCCTTCATATCCGGAAGAGCATAGAAACGAGCTTGGCCTCCACCAGTACGATCCTCGCCCCTTGGGTGACCTCTGGCTACCTGGCCACCAGTCCTAGCTGACTGTGCTGGTGTGGAAGAAACGGGAGCAGAAGACGAGGGCGGATCCCTCTGCTAAGACCGCTTACGAAGCTACTGAGGACACTCTCTCCTGATATGGTGAAACTCGCCACACTTAAAGCAACGGCCAGAAAATAGAGGAAGGGACTGCAGAGGACCCCTCATTGCAGATGAGTCATGAGCTGAAGAAGTAGGAGCAGAGCTCTAAGCTGGAAGAGCACTCAATGCAGGCTGACTCTACTGAAGATCCTGCTGACCCTGATGACCCTGATGGCCTTGATGACCATGATCTGCTGAAGCTCCACTGGACTCTGCACGTCCTAACTAAGGAGATCTGAATGAACGACCCCTTCTATGTTGAGGTTGGCTCCTAGAAGGAGCACCATTGTATCTGCCAGTACCACGAGGCCTCTTAGCCTCTCTCTCCTCCTGCTCTCTATGGCGATCTGTCTCAATGTGACGGGCAGCATCAACCACCTCCTCAAATGTAACTGTCGAAGCTCTCTCCCTAGTTATCAATATGCGGATGGGATAAATAAGGCCATCGATAAATCTCCGAATCCTCTCTTTGTCCGTAGGAACCATCCACGTGGCATGACGGGCCAGCTGTGTGAATTTCATCTCATACTGAGTAACCGTCATATCTCCCTGCTTCAACCATTCGAACTGACGTCGCAGCTCCTCTCTCTGAGACTGAGGCACGTACTTCTCCAAAAATACCGTGGAGAACTGCTGCCAAGTGAGGGGCGCTGCCCCAGCGGGCCTACGCCTCTCGAAATCCTCCCACCACTAAAATGCTGCACTTGTGAACTGAAAAGTGGTGAATGAAACACCGTTGGACTCTAGAATACCGCGGTGCGAAGCCTGCGCTGACATCTGTCAAGAAAACCCTGGGCGTCCTCGCCCTCAGCACCACTGAATGTCGGAGGCCGTAGCCGCTGGGCTGGTGCAACAGATGCAGCTGGCTGAGCTGGAGCTGCCCCAGGAGCCTGTAAACCCTGAACTAGCGGCTCGGGTGTGCGAGCCACGGGGGTCTGATTTCTTCCCCCTGCCCGTGAAGAAGCCACCATAGTAGAGGCTGCATCCACCTGAGCTAAGCCAGTGCATACTGATAGAATCTGGGCCAAAGTCTCCTGTATACCCGGTATCTCAATAGAAACTGCCGGTGCCTGAACCTGAGCTGCTGGAGCGTCTGCAGCTGGAACCTGATCCTGAACCTGGGCCACCGGTGCTAGAATCTGACCCTGAGTCTGGTCAGCTGGTGAGTTAGTAGGTGCTGGTACTTCTGCCCTACCTCAACCACGACCACGGCCTCTAAGTGCCAATGGTGGTCGTCCGCCACGTCCGCTAGCACGTGTTCTCGCCATCTGTGAGAGAATAGGATATGGAAAAATTTAATTTCATGGTAACACAAATCGCACGATATGAATCCAAGAAAATGAGGTTTTTCCTAAAGTTTCTATTGTAACGACCCGACCGGTCGTTCTAGAAAATTACGCCCCAATCCCCAATTTAACTGTTCCCCTAAGTTCTTTTCTGCTATTGTGGTTTGTCGCGAGAGTCGGTTCTGAAATTTGGAGCATTTTGGGACACTTAGTCCCTAAATGAGAGCTTTAAAGCTAGAAAATGGTCCGTAGCTGGAACAATGTTAAGACGATCTCGGAACGAAAATCCGATGGTTCCATTAGCTCCGTTGGGTGATTTCGGGGTTGGGAGCGCATTCGGAATGTATTTTGGAGGTCCGTAGCTCAATTAGGCTTGAAATGCCGAAGGTTGAAATTTTGGTAAATCCGAACGATAGGTGAGATTTTGATCCGGGGGTCGGAATGGAATTCCGACAATTTCTGTAGCTTCGTTATATGAATTTGGATATGTCCGTTTAGGCTTGAATTCGATGTGAATTATGGGTTTTGATGTTGTTAGACGTGTTTTTATGATTGGAATAAGTTCGTATCATGTTTTGGAGTATGTTGGTGGTTTTCGTTGGAGTCCTGGGGCCTTGGGGTGTTTTCGTATGGTTAAACGGGAGAAAACACGGAAATTGCAGGTTGAAGTATTCTGGTTCTGTCATTTTCGCCCCTGCGGAAATATGGGCACGGAGGCGAGCCCGCGGAAGCGGACTGAGGAGCGCAGAAGCGCTTGTGCTCGCCGAAGCGGGTATTGTTCCGCTGAGGCGGTGTTGCTGGTGCGAAAGGTGTTACGCAGAAGCGGTCTAGAGGCAGATTAGGCGGATCCGCAGGAGCGGAGGATTTATCGCCTCGGCGGGTCCGCAGAAACGGAATCTGGTGCGCAGAAGCGGAAATCGCAAAGAGTTAATTATATCAGAAGTTAGAAAATTTCAGAAACATTCCAACATTTGGGGTCTCGGCTTAAGAGGCGATTTGGGCGATTTTGAAGAGAAATTCAAAGGGAATCATCAGGTAATCAACTAAGGACTTAAACTATAATTAGTATTGATAATATTATGCAATTATATCATGAAAATGGAGGAATTTGGGGTGATTCATGGAAGATTTAACCCTAGGCTTGAACTTTAGAAAATCAAAATTTTGAGTGGGCAAATGGAGTCAGAATTTGATAAACTTTATATGCTTAGACTCGTATTGGTAATCGCTGGCGCTGTTTATCGGCGAAGTTATCGTTAAGCATATTATACTTCTCTCTGTGTATTCCTTTACTTGCTGTGGTTGTGGACTGCGGGTTCGATTCCCGGAGATCCTGAGATTTATTAAAATGTGGACTGCGGGTTCGATTCCCGGAGATCCTGAGATTTATTGAAATGTGGATTGCGGGTTCGATTCCCGGAGATCCTGAGATCTATTGAGATGTGGACTACGGGTTCGATTCCCGAGATCCTAAGTTATTGGTAGGGACTACGGGTTTGAGTCCCGAGATCCTGAGTTATTGGTAGGGATTGCGGGTTCGATTCCCGGAGATCCTGAGTTATTAAGATATTATTGAGACATGGGCTGCGGGTTCGATTCCCGAAGACCCAGAGGTACTGTCAATGGGACTGTGGGTTCGATTCCCACAGGTCCTGGACTTGTTTTATTGAGTTGGTTATTTGTTGTTAGCTTAATTGTAGACGGTTGCAATAATCATCTTATTGTTGTTATTTCGGAAATTATTATCATTTAAACTGTTTATTATTGTTATCATCATTATATTATTGTTTTTCTCAGTAGGGCCCTGACCTTCCTCGTCACTACTCCATCGAGGTTAGGCTTGGCACTTACCGAGTACCGCCGTGGTGTACTCATGCTACTCTTCTGCACACTTTTGTTGTGCAGATCCAGGTACATCAGAGCAGGCTCGTGCTAGGTGATTCCGCAGCTTTCGGGAGACTTCGAGGTATGATCTGCTACGTCCGCGGATCCGGAGGCTTCCCTTCTACTCTAGTAGTACTAGTTGACATTTTTCTTCATTTCGTTGTTAGATACTCTTTAAGCATAGAGCCAAAGTTGTATTTCTCTTTTAGTCTGTGTTACCGTGGGGTTTCGGATCTTGGTAGTGTTTTATTCATTGCGTGATGGATGTATGTGCCAAGCGGCACGGATTACATAACTTTTATGCTATTTTCCGTTGTTTCTTATTTAAATATTTATAACTTGTATATTTCGCAACGTGTTAGGCTTACCTAGTCGTGGGGACCGGGTGCCATCACGACATGTTCACAATTGGTGAACTAGGATCGTGACAAGTTGGTATCAGAGCTCTAGGTTCATAGGAGTCACGAGACACAGACCAGTTATTTAGAGTCTTACTTATCGATACGGAGACGTCCGTATTTTTCTACGAGGGGCTATGTAATTGTTTAGGAAACTCTTCATTTCTTTTGGATTCCTTGTCGTACGACATTTTTGACATCAAAAATCTAAACTACTGCTTTCTATTCTCTCACGGATGGTGAGGACACGATCTACTCGCGATGATCAGGTACCCGCGCCCCTGTTGCCGCCGTGAGAGGCCGGGGCCGAGGTAGAGGACGAGGACGCGCCGAGGTGCAGCCCACGGCACCCGCGCGCGCCGCCACCGAGGTGCCGCGGGTAGACCGAGGTTGGAGCGCGAGCACCGTGCACACCGACTACAATCGCTGCTACTCGGCGACTACGAGAGACCACGGCCCGGTTCATGAGTATGTATACCAGTTTAGCTCGGCGGGACTGCTTCCTCTCGTCGCGGCTACATCTCGGGCCGGGGAGGGGCCCGGACTCCCGCAGCCGTTACACCGGAGCGGCGTGTGCCAGTGGGACAGGTTCCGGATGTTTTGGTTATGCCTCCGGCCGCCCCAGCACGGCCCGGAGGTGGACCAGCTGCCTCTGAGGACGAGCGACGTAGATTGGAGAGGTTCAAGAAATATGACCCTCCGGTGTTTAGTGGTTTGGCTTCAGATGATGCATTGGGTTTTCTAGAAGAGTGTCATCGTATTCTTCGTACTATGGGGATTGTGGAGACCAGCGGGGTTTCCTTCACTGCTTTTCGGTTTCGTGGGGCCGCTTATGATTGGTGGCGCACGTATGAGTTGGATAGTCCGGAGAAGTCTGCTTCATTGACCTGGACGCAGTTTTCAGATCTGTTTTTGAGGGAGTTTGTTCCTCAGAGACTTAGGGATTCTTGGCGCTCGGAGTTTGAGCGATTGCAACAGGGCTCCATGTCAGTATCGGAGTATGCTATCAGTTTCACCCGTCTAGCCAGGCATGCACCGGCTTTGGTAGCCACGGTTCGGGAGAGAGTGCGGAGATTTATTGAGGGCCTTGTTCCGCATATCCGATCCAGCATGGCCAGAGAGCTTGAGACAGATATATCTTATCAGCAGGCAGTTAGCATTACCAAGAGGATCGAGAGTATGCTCCCTAGAGAGCGGAGAGAGAGAGAGAGGTCAAGAGGTCTCGTGAGTCGGGCCATTTCTCTGGTGCCCGCACTTCATCAGCCGGTCGTTTTGGCAGGGGTTATTCCGGCCGACCAGTTCACTCAGCATTGCCCGCGGCCGGTAGTACTCCAAGTCTTCCAGCACCTTAGGAGCCTTATTATGCTCCCCCAGTTTCCAGTGCACCTCATATGCGCGGGCTCCTTCCAGGGGTCAGACTAGTGGGGGTGAGGCCGGTCAGTCACAGCCACCGCGTCCTCCCGAAGCTTGTTTTGAGTGCGGGGATACTCGCCACCTAGTTAGGGAGTGCCCCAGGCGCAGGAGAGGAGCCCCTCATCAGTCATCACAGCATCCGCGTGGTTCTCAGGGCCAGCAGGCTATCATTCCAGCCCCAGCTGCCACTCCACCTGCCCAGCCAGCCAGGGGGTCAGAGTTCCAGAGGCCGCCCTCGAGAGGGGGGACAGGCCAGATTCTATGCTATTCCTGATCGCGCTGCGGCTGTTGCATCCGACTCTGTTATCACAGGTATTATTCTGGTTAGTCACAGGGAGGCATCGGTTCTATTCGACCCTGGTTCCACTTTTTCATATGTGTCTTCTTACTTTGCTTCTCATCTGGGTGTGCCTCGGGATTCTTTGAGTGCCCCCATTTATGTTTCCACTCCGGTGGGTGATTCTTTGGCTATGGACCGCGTATATCGGTCGTGTTTGATTACCATTTGTGATTTTGAGACCAGAGCGGATATATTGCTGCTTGGGATGGTCGATTTTGATATTATTCTGGGCATGGATTGGTTGTCGCCCCATTATGCTATTCCTGATTGTCACGCCAATACCGTGACGCTGGCTATGCCAGGCATTCCACGTATTGAGTGGAGTAGTACTCTAGATCACACCCATAGCCGTGTTATTTCTTTTCTCAGAGCTCAGCGTATGGTTGAGAAGGGGTGTGCTGCTTATCTAGCCTATGTGCGGGACGTCGGTGTTGACACTCCCTCTATTGATTCTGTTCATGTGGTATGTGACTTTGTTGATGTATTTCCAGCTGATCTTCCGGGCATGCCGCCCGACAGAGATATTGACTTTGCTATTGACTTGTTGCCGGGCACTCAGCCCATTTCTATTCCACCGTACCGTATGGCTCCTCCCGAGTTAAAGGAGTTGAAGGATCAGTTACAGGAGTTATTGGGCAAGGGTTTTATTCGACCCAGTGTTTCGCCTTGGGGTGCTCCTGTATTGTTTGTGAAGAAAAAGGACGGTTCTATGCGTATGTGTATTGACTATCGTCAGCTGAACAAGGTTACGGTGAAGAACCGGTATCCTTTGCCCCGTATTGATGATTTATTTGACCAGCTACAGGGCGCACAGGTGTTTTCTAAGATTGATTTGCGCTCTGGGTATCACCAGTTGAAGATTCGGGAGCCAGATATCCCGAAGACTGCCTTCAGGACCCGGTATGGTCACTATGAGTTCCTCGTGATGTCTTTTGGGTTGACTAATGCCCCAGCAGCCTTTATGCATTTGATGCACAGTGTGTTCAGGCCTTATCTGGACTCGTTCGTGATTGTCTTCATTGATGATATTCTAGTATATTCTCGGAGCGGGAAGAGCACGAGCAATATTTGAGGATAGTGCTTCAGATTCTGAGGGAGAAGCAGCTTTATGCCAAGTTCTCTAAATGTGAATTCTGGTTGAGTTCGGTAGCATTTTTGGGCCACGTGGTGTCGAGTGATGGTATTCGAGTAGATCCGAGGAAGGTGGAGGCCGTGCAGAGTTGGCCCAGACCCTCCTCCGCTACTGAGATTCGCAGTTTCCTTGGTTTGGCGGGCTATTACCGTCGTTTCGTAGAGGGGTTCTCTTCGATTGCAGCACCTATGACTGGATTGACCCAAAAGGGTGCCCCTTTTCAGTGGACAGACGAGTGTGAGGCGAGCTTTCAGAAGCTCAAGACAGCTTTGACTTCGGCCCTTATATTGATGTTGCTTACAGGTTCGGGGTCCTATACTGTATATTGCGATGCCTCACGAGTTGGACTCGGTGTGGTACTGATGCAGGACGGTAGGGTAATTCCCTACGCGTCAAGACAGCTGAAGGTGCATGAGAAGAATTACCCTGTTCATGATTTGGAGCTAGCTGCATTGTTCACGCCTTAAAAATTTGGCGTCATTATTTATATGGGATTCCTTGTGAGATCTATACTGATCACCGGAGTTTGCAGCACTTGCTTAACCAGAAGGGCCTGAATATGCGTCAGAGGAGATGGTTGGAGCTACCGAAGGACTATGATATTACTATTCTCTATCATCCGGGCAAGGCTAATGTGGTTGCCGATGCCTTGAGTCGTCGGGCAGAGAGTTTGGGGAGTTTGGCGTATCTACCAGCTTCGGAGAGGCCTATGGCGATGGATGTTCAGGCTTTAGCCAGACAGTTTGTTAGACTGGATCTTTCGGAGCCCAGCCGGGTTGTGGCTTGTGTGGTTTCTCGGTCTTCTCTATTTGACCGCATCGGGGAGCGTCAGTTCGACGACCCTCATTTGCTTGTCCTCCAGGATAGAGTTCAGTGTGGTGATGCTCGAGATGTTACCATCGGAGATGATGGAGTTATGAGGATGCAGGGGCGCATCTGTGTGCCCAATGTAGATGTTCTTCGAGAGCTGATTCTAGCAGAGGCCCATATCTCGCGGTATTCCATCCATCCGGGAGCCGCGAAGATGTATCAGGACTTGAAACAGCATTACTGGTGGAGGCGGATGAAGAGGGATATAGTTGATTATGTTTCCGGATGCCTCAACTGCCAGCAGGTGAAGTATGAGCATCAGCGTCCGGGTGGATTGATGCAGCGAATTGAGATTCCCGAGTGGAAATGGGAGCGCATTACCATGGACTTTGTATCTGGACTTCCACGGACGGTTAGGAAGTTTGATTCCATTTGGGTCATTGTGGATCGGTCACCAAGTCCGCCCATTTTATACCGGTGAGCACTACTTTTTCATCGGAGCGACTGGCGGAGATCTATATCAAGGAGATAGTTCGGCTGCATGGTATTCCAGTTTCCATCATTTCAGATAGAGGCACTCAGTTCACTTCACGGTTCCTGGAGAGCTGTACAGCAGGAGTTAGGTACTCGGGTGGAGCTGAGCACAGCATTTCACCCCCAGACTGATGGGCAGTCCGAGCGCACTATTCGGATTTTGGAGGATATGCTCCGTGCGTGCGTGATTGAGTTTGGAGGTTCATGGGATCACTTCTTGCCACCGGCGGAGTTTGCTTATAACAACAACTACCAGTCCAGTATTCAGATGGCACCGTATGAGGCCCTATATGGTAGGAGGTGCAGGTCTCCCGTGGGTTGGTTTGAGCCGGGCGAGGCCAGGTTGCTAGGTACTGATATGGTTCAGGAGGCTATGGACAAGGTCAAGGTGATTCAGGACAGACTTCGTGCGGCCCAGTCTAGACAGAAGAGTTATGCGGACAAGAAGGTTCGCGATGTGGCTTTTATGGTGGGTGAGCGGGTTCCGCTTCGAGTCTCGCCCATGAAGGGCGTTATGGAGGTTTGGGAAGAAAGGAAAGCTGAGTCCTAGATTTATTGGCCCTTTTGAGATTTTGAGGCGTGTTGGGGAGGTTGCTTATGAGTTGGCCTTACCTCCCGGCCTAGCCGGAGTTCACCCCGTATTTCATGTCTCCATGCTCCGGAGATACCATGGTGACCCGTCGCATGTGTTGGATTTCACATCTGTTCAGCTAGACAAGGATCTGTCTTATGTTGAGGAGCCAGTAGCCATTCTAGACAGGCAGGTCAGAAAGCTAAGGTCAAAGAACATCGCTTCGGTAAAGGTTCAGTGGCGGGGCCGGCCGGTCGAGGAGGCGACTTGGGAGACCGAGCAGGATATGCGCAGCCAGTACCCTCATCTTTTCACTACTCCGGGTATGTTTTCTATGCTCGTTCGAGGACGAACGAATCTTTTAAGTGTGGGAAGATGTAACGACCCGACCGGTCGTTCTAGAAAATTACGCCCCAATCCCCAATTTAACTGTTTCCCTAAGTTCATTTCTACTATTGGGGTTTGCCGGGAGAGTCGGTTTCGAAATTTGGAGCATTTTGGGACACTTAGTCCCTAAATGAGAGCTTTAAAGCTAGAAAATGGTCCGTAGCCAGAACAATGTTAAGACGATCTCAGAACGGAAATCTAATGGTTCCATTAGCTCCGTTGGGTGATTTCGGGGTTGGGAGCGCGTTCGGAATGTATTTTGGAGGTCCGTAGCTCAATTAGGCTTGAAATGCCGAAGGTTGAAATTTTGGTGAATCCAAACAATAGGTGAGATTTTGATCCGGGGGTCGGAATGGAATTCCGACAATTTCTGTAGCTTCGTTATGTGAATTTGGATATGTCCGCAAAGTTTCAGGTTATTCGGACGTCGTTTGGTCGGGTTTCAAATCGAATGTGCAATTCGGAAAGTTTTAAGAAATTTAGGCTTGAATTCGATGTGAATTATGGGTTTTGATGTTGTTAGACGTGTTTTTATGATTGGAATAAGTTCGTATCATGTTTTGGAGTATGTTGGTGGTTTTCGTTGGAGTCCCGGGGGCCTTGGGGTGTTTTCGTATGGCTAAACGGGAGAAAACATGGAAATTGCAGGTTGAAGTATTCTGGTTCTGTCATTTTCGCCCCTGCGGAAATATGGGCACGGAGGCGAGCCCGCGGAAGCGGACTGAGGAGCGCAGAAGCGCTTGTGCTCGCCGAAGCGGGTATTGTTCCGCTGAGGCGGTGTTGCTGGTGCGAAAGGTGTTACGCAGAAGCGGTCTAGAGGCGGATTAGGCGGATCCGCAGGAGCGGAGGATTTTATCGCCTCGGCGGGTCCGCAGAAACGGAATCTGGTGCGCAGAAGCGGAAATCGCAGAGAGTTAATTATATCAGAAGTTAGAAAATTTCAGAAACATTCCAACATTTGGGGTCTCGGCTTAAGAGGCGATTTGGGCGATTTTGAAGAGAAATTCAAAGGGAATCATCAGGTAATCAACTAAGGACTTAAACTATAATTAGTATTGATAATATTATGCAATTATATCATGAAAATGGAGAAATTTGGGGTGATTCATGGAAGATTTAACCCTAGGCTTGAACTTTAGAAAATCAAGGTTTTGAGTGGGCAAATGGAGTCCGAATTTGATAAACTTTATATGCTTAGACTCGTATTGAGACAAGGGTTCCGAAAATATAACTTTCGTGATTTTTCGATAAGCATACCGAAAGTCGGGTTTTGGCAACTTGTGGGTTTTGGTGTATTTTGAGTTATTTTGAGGTAATGCCCAATTGGCCTATTTTGATGTGATTCTATTGATTTTTATCAGATTCTACACTTGTGGAGGCCGACATTCGCGGCAAGAGAGTTGTTTCATAGCGGTTTTGTACCGGAGTCGAGGTAAGTGGCTTGTCTAACTTCGTGTCGGGGACTTTCACCCCTAGGATATTATGTGATACTTTAAATGCCTTGTACGCGAGGTGACGGGCGTGTACATGCGCTGGTTGTTGAACACATACTTTACTCAAAATGTTCAATGAGTGATATTCCTGTTTTTAGCTGTTAAATTCGATATTCCTACCCGGTAGTAGTTAGAAAAGCATGATTAGATAGTATTTAACTGTCTAGTTGCCTAATTGTCTTACTTGAGTTTTCTTGGTAATCGCTGGCGCTGTTTATCGGCGAAGTTATCGTTAAGCATATTATACTTCTCTCTGTGTATTCCTTTACTTGCTGTGGTCGTGGACTGCGGGTTCGATTCCCGGAGATCCTGAGATTTATTGAAATGTGGACTGCGGGTTCGATTCCCGGAGATCCTGAGATTTATTGAAATGTGGACTGCGGGTTCGATTCCCGGAGATCCTGAGATTTATTGAGATGTGGACTACGGGTTCGATTCCCGAGATCCTAAGTTATTGGTAGGGACTACGGGTTTGATTCCCGAGATCCCGAGTTATTGGTAGGGACTACGGGTTCGATTCCCGGAGATCCTGAGTTATTGATTATTTATTGAGACATGGGCTCTGCGGGTTCGATTCCCGGAGACCCAGAGGTACTGAGAATGGGACTGTGGGTTCAATTCCCACGAGTCCTGGATTTGTTTTATTGAGTTGGTTATTTGTTGTTAGCTTAATTGTAGACAGTTGCAGTAATCATCTTATTGTTGTTATTTCGGAAATTATTATCATTTAAACTGTTTATTTTTGTTATCATCATTATATTATTGTTTTCTCAGTAGGGCCCTGACCTTCCTCGTCACTACTCCATCGAGGTTAGGCTTGGCACTTACTGAGTACCGCCGTGGTGTACTCATGCTACTCTTCGCACACTTTTATTGTGCAGATCCAGGTACATCAGGACAGGCTCGTACTAGGTGATTCCGCAGCTTTCTGGGAGACTTCGAGGTATGATCCGCTACGTCCGCGGATCCGGAGGCTTCCCTTCTATTCTAGTAGTACTAGTTGACATTTTTCTTCATTTCGTTGTTAGATACTCTTTACACATAGAGCCACAGTTGTATATTCTCTTTTAGTCTGTGTTACCGTGGGGTTCCGGATCTTGGTAGTGTTTTATTTACTGTGTGACGGATGTATGTGCCAAGCGGCATGGATTACATATCTTTTTATGCTATTTTTCCGCTGTTTCTTATTTAGGTGTTTATAACTTGTATATTCCGCAACGTGTTAGGCTTACCTAGTCGTAGGGACTGGGTGCCATCACGACATGTTCACAATTGGTGAACTAGGGTCGTGACATCTGTAGCCTTTCGAGGATAGATACGGACGTCTACGTACCGATCCGCGAAAGCCTACTAAACCGGCTCACGACTCGCGAGTCCTAGTAACCTAGGCTATGATACCAACTTGTCACGACCCAAATCCGGTCGTGATGGCGCCCAACAATCAAGCTAGGCCAGCCAGACCAACAATTTATGAATACGTCGAATACCAGTCCCAAAGGGACAACCCAAGAAGAATATATGAGTTTAAGAACTCCAATAATAATAATAATAATCAAAATACTGACACTCCCAAAGATCTGGAGTCACAAGTATAGAGCCTCTAACAAAACCCAACGAGAATAGAGAGTATTGTGTAGAAATACTCAAGTCTGAATACAAAATACAAAATAACAACTGGAAAGGAGAGGAGAAGCTAGGTTCCTGCGAACGTAGGCAGCTACCTCAGCAACTCGATATGACACTGCAAACGCTGGAAATGCCTGTCTACTGCTCCTGAGTACCTGAGTCTGCACACAAAAAGGTGCAGGGAGTAGGGGTGAGTACTAAGTACTCAGTGAGTAATAAATATATACAAGTAGCTGAAAATAGAAAATCCACAGAATACCACATAATGAAGCTAAACTACTGTTCGAATCTCCTACGAACTAGCATCAACAATACAATACAGCTACCACAGAGTAATTCAACAAATAAAGATGCAATGCAATGCACATAACCGCTACGACGTGTAGCCCGATCCAATTTAACGTCGACGGCGCTCACTAGGGGTGTGTACAGACTCCGGAGGGGCTCCTACAGCCCAAGCGCAATACTGCTGCGGCGTGCAGCCCGATCCTCATATCAACCACTGCGGCGTGCAGCCCGATCCATGCTCAGTCCACAATAAGCAAATAAGTCACAAAACAGTTCATTTTTCTTAATTCCAGTTTCCAGTTCATAATTTATGAAAAATACTTTAACTTTATTAAATTTGCAAAAGCCGGTGACTTAGCATTTCAAAAAGGTGATTTCAATTTCCAGGATTGAGATCAGTGATTTAAGCAATTATAGCTATCACATAAATATTGTCCTCTAAGGACGCTACAGATCGGCACAAGGCCCCAAACAAGGCTTACAGCCCACAATTATATCAAATACAGTGTATTTCCAACACTAATAACATATTATTCATTTCCGGGATGGACCAAGTCTCAATCCCCAGTCACAATCAATCCCGCACCTGCCACGGTGTGCGAGCCACGCCCTACTAGCGTCACAATGTGCTAAGCCGGGGTTTCGAACCCTCATGCTACCATATACACAAACTACTCACCTCTAGCCGGCCGTAGACTCGTCCGCGATGCCTTTTCCTTTGAATTTAGCTCCCTCGTGCGTAGAATCTTGTCAAACCACAATAATTATGTCAAATACGGGTCAAAGAATCATAACTCATTTCAATCTACATGAAATTCGCATAAATACACTAAGTTGGTAAAACCCGACCCCGGGCCCACTGCTCGTAAAATTACGAAATTAGCACCAACGCGATCCTCATCTCGCCACGAGTCCGTACATATAAAATTTATCGAAATCGGAGTTCAAATGGCCTCCCAAAACTCAAAATCCCGTTTTCAATATCTAGGCCACATTTCTTCAAGATTTCTACCCAATTTCATGAAGATTGATGTTAATTCTACCATAAAATGATGTTTTTGAGTCAAGAATCTTACCTCCGATGAATACCCGATGATTTCTCAGTGATTTCCTCGAGTTTTCTTCTCTCTAGGGCTCAAAATTGGGTTTTGGGTGTATGAACCCGCGACCCCTCTGTTCTGTGATTTAATTCACTGCCAGAACGATTCCTTCCATGCGATCACAGGCCCCTTATTGCGATCGCATAGAGCGAGTTTCTCAGGCCTCCAATTCGTTCTCTGCGATCGCAGGCCTAGCCATGCGATCGCATAGCTTCGCATTAATACTCTTCGCGATCGCACTCGATCCTCCGCGATCGCACTGCACAATTTCCGGTCCCTATGCGATCGCAATGCCCTTCACGCGATCGCATAAAGTTAACTTCACGCCCCCTTCCACTCTTCTATGCGATCGCATAGAGCAACTGCTGCCTGCAATTTTTTCTGCAGAATTTTTTCCAAGTTCCAAATGCCCGGTTGATGGTCCAAATCCATCCCGAGGCCCCCGGGACCCCAACGAAAACCACCAACATACTACAAAACATAATACGGACTTGTTCCAATTACAAAAAAACCCATCCTAAACATCAAAATCACCATTTACATACGAATTCAAGCCTAAGTTTCTCCAAAACTTCCGAAACTAACATTCGATCCAAAACCCGATCAAACGATGTCCGAATGACCTGAAAATTGGCAGACATATCCAAAATCACATAACGAAGCTACAGAAATTGTCGGAATTCCATTCCGACCCCCGGATCAAAATATCACCTACCATCCGGTTTCGCCAAAATTCAACCTTCGCCAATTCAAGCTTAAAACTACACCGGACCTCCGAATTCAATTCCGATTGCTCTCCTAAGTCATAAATGATCCCCCGAAACTAGTCGAATCATCAGAATCCGGTTTCGAGCACTCTAACTCAATAGTCAACTCTTGGTTGACTTCCCATATTCAAGCTTCCTTCAAACATGCTATTTGCTTCATTTTCAATCCAAATCACTCATAACTCACCCGATATATTCTAATACTGATTTTAAGAGCATAAGATATGTAAATGCAAGGTAACGGGGTGGTAATTCCCGTAACGACATGCCGGGTCGTTACAATAAATTCACTAATCGTCATTTAAATATTTCGGATACTATAACACCCAAAAAAGCAAGATACATCTAGAAGAGAGTTTATCACTAATTTTTCCTCCAATTATTAAAAGATAAAACATATAAAAAATATTAGCCTTTTAAATCTAACACAAAACGTTTGAGAGTTGCCATGTTGTTGTTTTCGTAGTAGTCTTAATCTGGGGAAAGTTGAGTGTTTTATTCTGAATACCAAAATGTATGGAAAATAATTCTTTCTAGTGATTATTTTTCCAAAAAATTCTGTTAATTATTTTCATCTTTCTGAACGGTCTTGATTAATCTAGGAAAATAATTATTCATTTTGTAATTTTAATCTTTTCCTTTTCTTTCCTTAAAATTATTAATTTTTGGTGGTTTTAAATAACTAAAAAAAAATTTGCGTTGTTCTCTTTTCATTCATTTTTCCCTTTTTTTCTTTGTGATGTACTTACTAAAATCTCATATTCTCTTGATAAATTCACTAATCGTCATTTAAATATTTCGGATACTACAACACCCAAAAAAGCAAGATACATCTAGAAGAGAGTTTATCACTAATTTTTCCTACAATTATTAAAAGATAAAACTTATAAAAAATATTAGCCTTTTAAATCTAACACAAAACGTTTGAGAGTTGCCATGTTGTTGTTTTCGTAGTAGTCTTAATCTGGGGAAAGTTGAGTATTTTATTCTGAATACCAAAATGTATGGAAAATAATTCTTTCTAGTGATTATTTTTCCAAAAAATTCTGTTGATTATTAGTTGAATTAAAGTTAATTATTGAGTAACATCTGAAATATTACTCAACACGGAACAACATCTTGTGAAATAAAATCTCTATTATAACTTTCATTATAAATCTTTAAGAACTCTATTATTAGTTATCTTTAAACTTTAAATATTACAATTTTATCCAACACAAAATTATTTATAAAAGAATATTTAGCTTATGAAAAATATATATAATTCGTTACAATTTTGATAGGAATAATAACTTATTTTATTTCATTATATTTTCTTTGATTATATTTATCTTATTTAGCAGATTATTCTTTACTTTTTGAAAAAGTAAAGTAAAAGTAAGAGAAAATTTAAAATAAACTAAAGAAAATACTCCTCAAAAGACCCAACACCGCCAACATAAATTTCCAAAGCCTATTTCATCCGGTGGTAGTATTTTATTAGAATTTTATTTATATTCTTTGACTAAAATAATTTATAAAGTTATGTGAAGGTATGTCAAAGAATAAGAAAAACTAACGAAGACTCCTTTATTACAACTATAACTCTTTATTTTAACATGTGCAATTTCCAGTTGTATCCTTTTCTTAAAACTTTTAGTGAAATTTTTTAAGGCTATTTTGGTAATCCAATATTAAGATTCATACTTTTATAATAATTTAAGACTATTTCGGTAATCCAACATTAAGATTCATACTTTTATAATAACTAGTATATATGAACGTGCGTTGCACGTTAATAATAACATATAATGGTGTAATCAAATAATTATATGAAGGCACAACAAATATAATATATAAAAAATAATATCGTTTAAATGCCAAAAATTATTATCACATTAGCATAATACGCGAATGCAAAATAATTGAATAGTATATCAACCTGCAAAATTGATCAATTTAGTCATATTAGATAATATTGTTATATACTTATAATTTAGAAATATATAATGTGATGATATCTAACCTAAGATGTTTTTATAGATAACTTTTGTTCTATATTCTCTTCTACTGTGTTGGCTGCTACGTCATGATCAGAACATTTATTATTGACAATAATATTCCTCTTGAAAGTGTAACATATAGTTATATGTGCAAAAAGAATATTGCGGTAAATACTGTCCAACATTAGAGAATGTTTTTTTTTTTAATTATTTATTATTTTGTAAAATACCAGCATACAAAAAATTATTTTCGAATAAATTTAAAAGAATATATTTATAGGAGTAAAGTTGAGTTATAGGGATAAATATATGATTGAAAACACATTGACCCATCAAGATTTCTATATGTATGACGTTGTCAAAACCTCTGCATACCCATCATGCAGCATTACATAAGCCATTAATATATATAAGTTTCATAATAGCACGAAGAGCATACTTTTCCTCAAAAACAACTTATATAAAATGAAAGATCAACTTTAACTTTGTCCATTATACACATGCACGACATTAACATATATGAGAGATAATAAATTTAACATTGTACCTGTGTGGTAGAATTCTATTTGATGTTGAATTATCAAATATTCTTCCTCGTAATAGTTATTAGTATCATCTTCTATTGAGTCAAAATTGGAATGTATTTTGCTGTAATCAATTAACTTGGCAATCAACATTATGTAGTTGATCGATATGCTTATACATGCTAGATAAGATATTACTTTCTATCGTATAACTTGCACATGTTATTTTTTTTATTTAATTATAAAACAATTTTTCTTATTAAGCATTTTTACGACAAAATGAAGCGAAAATTTACTAAATAATGGATGTTCCTACTCTTATATTTCTTGTCGGCTGATTTGTTTTTCATTTGAGGCTATAAGTATGAATTTATAAAGATAGTATTTACAGTCTGTGCTTTTATCGATTTTAAAACTACCGTACTACTTGACTTAAATCACCTCCTAAAATTATTATTTTTGGACCAAACAATTTTTTGATATCCATATATCTGAATCTCATGTTAATTGTTTTAATTGTATGACGCTTCGTCATGGACGCTTCATATATCTCATATTATTAACTATGTTTTTCTTATAAATTTAATATCATCACTGAGCTTTGATATATTTGTGAAGGTTGTTTCAGTAGTATGAAGAGATATGTGGAATATAAAGTGAGTTGTATGACCTCCTGATAAAATTGTCGTTATTTGCGACTACACCATTTGTTACTATTGCTAATGATTTTTGATCAAATATCCGCAAGTAATGCACAATATATGACTATTTGTTTCGATTCATCCGGAACTTTCTACAAAGGATAATCTCGTTTTGCAATAGTCTGCTCTTGCAGTGTAATATTTAAAGCTTGCTCGTGTTTAGGATTTAGTTTTGATTGTGTATTAAAAAAATTCTCAAGCACTCGTATGTCCTTTTGACCCTTAATACTATCCTAATTACTTTTTGTGTTTTTTAGTTTCACCTTCGATGGTATTCTTATATAATAAATTTATGTACCCTAAGAGTTTTATAAGCTTGAAAATTATTTCAACATTTTGATGCATTTCAAAAAGAACAGAGTTGGATGCTCTTGCTAAATAGTTAATTGAAAGACTTAATTATTTGATCTTAATATTAACTCATCTCATATTTGAATATTCAAGCGTAAATCGTAATTCTAATTTTAGCTACTAAATATTAATTTGAAATTCTACTATTGGATCTTTATGAGGTAGAAATATCAATGCTACTGAACCTTACCAACCATCTCTCTCTTACACACACACGCACACATTTATATTCTTATATATTTTAGTTATTTATTTTAATTATTGATTTTAACTTTAAATACTACACAAAAAGTTTGATGAATAGTATTTTGATTAAGAAATCAACTCAAATATTATATGAAAAATGTTCTGTTCATATATAAATATAGTTCTAAGATAATATAAAAGGAACTATGGTTATGTTATAGTTCTTAAATAAAAACAATTGAAATATTAACTAAATCTTTAGTTGGTTGGATTAAAATATGGCATATAGTAATATGTATACTGCTCGTTATTAATTCTTGTCCAATTATTAATAATATTAAATAATGCCGAATGTGTGTGTCCTAGTGTAAATGTCCTAAATTTAATAGAATTATAAGGCTAATATCTAGAATTTCGGTTATGTCCTTTTACTATGAGTTAATATACTTAATATTATAAGGGTATTTTTGTAAACCGGCATTGTATTCATGCTTATATATATATATATATATATATATATATATATATATATATATATATATATATATATATATATATATATATATATATATATATATATATATATATATATATATATATATATATAGATAGATAGATAGATAGATAGATAGATAGATAGATAGATAGATAGATAGATATAGATAGATAACCAAGAAGAATTGGGGGGGGGGGGGGAGATTTTCAAAGGAAGAAATATTGCAAATAGGAGCCCAAATATTTAAAACATATACGATACAAATATTTGACCATTGAATTATATTAAATATGATTATTAAATTATCATTATATTTAAATTTATCATTGAAGTTTTCATACTTTAAAAATGATTAATAAAATCATTCTTATTTACACAATATTTATCGACAAGTCTAGATTGACATAAATTGGAAATAGTAATTTTATTACCCAAATAAATATAAATTATCAAAAATAAAAAATATATTAAATTGAGTACTTTCATTCTCAAAGGTGAATTAAGAAAAAAATGAAAGGGGAAAAAAACTGTTCAAATGACTGAGAATAAACAAAAGATGACTTTAGTTCCAAAGAAAAGTAAAGGAATTTCTTTTTCCTAACTAACCACCAAGTATAATATTGACAAAAATATTACATATATATAATCATCTCTACCATTCTCATTCTCACCTCCAACTTCTCAAATAATTAATTTAATTTGTTGATTTCTTACAAATTCTAAGTATTCTAGTCTAGCCTAGAAACTGTGTTAAAGCAAAATGAAGGTACGTACAATTTCCTTCTCCTAATACAATTTATTACTCACAAGTTCAGCTGAAAGTTCCTTTTTTTTTCTGTTTATGTTTTTATTATTTTTGTTTTTTTTTTCCATAAATTTCTTCATTATTTTCCGACTTTAATTTGTTTGTTTTTTTTCTGCAGAAAGTTGTTTTGAAATTAGATGTAACTGATGACAAAGGGAAACAAAAGGCTATGAAAGCTGTCTCTACTCTCTCAGGCATTACATTCTTTTCTTCATTTTTTCCCCATCCATTTAATTAAGAAGAATTTTCACATTCTTGCTCATAAAAAAAGAATTAAGCTCGTAAATAAGGAAGCATGTACGATAAAGACGTAATTATTTATTCTTTTTAACTGACAAATTAAACTTTTAGATAAATGTTTGCAACAAATTATATGTGATACAAAAATAAATTGCAACCACAATATAAATATGAAGAAATATAATTTTATTGATAAAATGATTGTGGGTACAATCTTGTTTCTCCCATGATTCTTCTCTCCTGATAATCTTCGTGATTCGAGGGCTGGAGCAGCGTATTTCTCGAACGTTTGATGTGCAAGCTTTCATGGATTTATTTGATATCCATGAAGTATGTTGGCGTTCTTGAAGTATTTTTTTTACCAAGAATTATCCGGCCATATTTTGATCTCTTTGTGAATATCCCGTGAGTTTATGGGATTTCTGAGATGATCATCATTTTTTGAGATCCCATTTTTTTTAAAGGATCATGAAACCTTTTTTATAGGCGTGACCTAGGGTTTTGATAGAGCAGCCTCCAAGCAATACTGACAGACTCCTAGAATTTCAAGAGGTCTTGTAGTATCTTTAATTTAGGATTTTAACTTGATCCATTAAAATTTCGATGTCTACAATAAATTGATCTCACAATTTAAAACCTCTTGCTTTTGCATTTCTAAAATAGTAGCATACACATAATTTTGTGCTAAAACTATGGACCTATTATTACAATTCTGACTCGTATTCGAGTTTGGGCCTCCGTTAGAGTCGTGGAAGCAACAACTAATGTTTATAGTAAGGTAGGCTATATACATCGTATCCTTGGGGTGCGATCCTTTCGTGAATATGTGATATATTTTGTGCATCACACTGTTCTTTAATTAAAATTTTGGGCTTTTATCAATTTTAGCCCGCATAAAAGATTATTTACATTCGGTAGCCGAAAAAGTGTATACAATTTATATAACTTTATATATAACACAAAAAAAGTGTGTGTATATATAGAGAGAGAAATTGGCTATACAATGTCATTTTCTCTAAAAAAATTCATCTGAAGTGATGTTTGTTGTTATTATTTTTTGTTCAACAGGGATTGAAAATCTATCAATTGATATGAAAGAGAAGAAATTAACAGTAGTAGGAGATATTGATCCAGTTGAAATGGTGAGAAAATTGAGAAAACATGGCATCCAGAAATATTAACAGTATGGCCAGCAAAAGAGCCAAAAAAGAAGAAAAATGATCAAAGTGGGAATAAAAATGGAGGAGACAAAAAAGAAGAGAGTAATCAATTTTCAGAGTTTGTAAAACTTTACAGGAATTATAATCCTGATATGACACAAAACTATAGGGTCTATAGTATAGAGGAAAATCCAAATGCTTGTGTTATTTGTTAATTAATTTAATTTGTATACATCTTGTAAAAAAAAATTATATTACAACTGCAATTTAATACTATAAAAACTTCAACTCTAGAGATGAAGTTTGCCAGTTACAAAATAAAAACTTCAGCTTTAGAGCTGAAGTTCTCCAGTTACAAAATAAAAACTTCAGCACACTTGCTACTTCAGTCCGTCCACTAAAATGCTGAAGTTTTGCGTGATTGGCTTTGCTACTTCAGCCTCCTATACTGATGTTACGCGAAAAAATGGTTACGCTTGTAATTATTTTTGCAAAGCGGGCACAAATTAAAACGTGAACCAAAAAGCGGACATAGATGCAAATGCCCCGATCCAGTCGAGACAAGCCGGCCATTAGTAAAAATTGCACGGGGCATCCTATTTAGTCGATCTCATTTAACCTATACCTATTTTTTTAAAAGTTTAACTTGTACCCATTTTTTAAACAACTTCAACCCGCTTTCTCCTTCTTATCTTCTTCTTTCTTTCTTCTTCTTCTTCTTCTTTCATTGATGTGGGTGCTGCTATGAAACTTCAGCCAAATGTGATAATTACCATAAGTATATTTATCAGATTATTTAAAAATAAATTATAAATAATTACGTAAGTTAATAGACAATAATTTGTGAATATTTTCACGCAAGGGAAGTTTAAGGTGCTTAGTGATTCTTTTCACGTTTTTTATTTTTAAAATTTATTATTTAGATATTGTTGGCAATCTTATTATTTATCTAGCATGTTAGAAAGTTTTTTCAAAAACTTCAGCTTATATAGTGCTGAAGTTTTTACAAATGAACTAAATAACTTCAACATCTTCTGCTGAAGTTTTTGAAAAAGCTTTATGACAAAACTAATGAATCTAAGATAAAAAACTTCAGCTTATTTAGTGCTAATTTTTTTTTTTATAAATGAACTAAATAACTTCAGCATCTTCTGCTGAAGTTTTTGAAGAGCTTAATGAAAAAACTAATGAATCCATGTCACGACCCGGATTTTCCACCATCGGAGTCATGATGGCGCCTACTAAATGGAAGATAGGCAAGCCAAATATTAATTACATCTCCATTAATTACCAATTTCTTATTAACAACATAAAAATTACAGCGGAGTAATCAAAATTAGCGGAAGACTTAGTCAAATGTGATAAAGAAAATCCAAATCTGATACACTACCCAAGATTGGTGTCACAATACTCACGAACTTCTAAGAATAATACACATAATGGTTTGAAAGAAAATACAAGCTGTTTATCTCGATTACATGAGATAACAGAATGAAAAGCATAGATAGGAGAGACAACGGGTCCTGCGGACGCCTGCAAGGCTACCTCGTAGTCTCAGTAGTCGAAAAATCCACAAGTCGCTACTGCCGCTGCTGTCCGTAACCTGTATCTGCGCAAAAAGAGCGCAGAGTGTAGTATCAGCACAACCGACCCCATGTGCTGGTAAGTGCCTGGCCTATCCCAGCGAACTAGTGACAAGGCTAAGGCCAGTCACCCACCTAAACTTGTACAGTTGCAATATAGATATATATATACAATACATTTATAAAGAAATACTCTGCTCTAAAATAACAGTCAATAACTCAAGTTATCCAGAATAATCTAATCAACAGAATAAATCTTACTTTCTTGTCTCAATTTCCTCTTTCATTTCATGTCTCGTGGTAGGCGTACCACCCGCTCCCAACTATCACAGTAATTATATCTTGTGGTAGGCGTACCACCCGCTCCCAAATATCATAGTAATTATATCTTGTGGTAGGCGTACCACCCGCTCCCAAATATCATAGTAATTATATCTTGTGGTAGGCGTACCACCCGCTCCCCAATATATCAATAGTTATATCTTGTGGTAGGCGTACCACCCGCTCCCAAATATATCAATAGTTATATCTTGTGGTAGGCGTACCACCCGCTCCCAAATATATATCAATAGGCTACCGGCAACTATGGCCAATGCCAAGATTTAAGTCACTTTGTGGTCGGCGTACCACACGATCCCAATTTATAAAATATATATATATTACCGGCAATTAGCCAATAATCTCTATATCAACAATATTTATAATTACTGGTTTTAAACCAATAATTCACAATAATTTCAATAATTTACCTTCATTACCGGTATAACACCAATAACTCTTATTCAACAATTTATTCATAACTAAATTCATATTCCTACTAACTAGGATAGAACAAACACTTACCTCGAAAGTTTACGAATGATTTAATCCGTAGCAATGCCCTTTCCTTTCGAATTTGACTCCAATCCAATCGTATCTATACACAATTGATTTAATATCATCAATACTACTCAACAAACTAATTCCCAAGACCAATTACAACTTTTACAACATTCTGCCCGGAATAGTGAATTTCAACCCCGGGCCCACATGGTCGGAACTCGGGGTTAGGACCAAAATCCGGTTACCCATCCCCACGAGTTCATGTATATGATTTGTTTCAAAATCGGACCTCAATTCGAGGTCCAATTTCCTAATTTATGAAAAACCCTATTTTCTAACAAAAACAAGAATTCTACCATGAAAACCTTTGATTTTTAATGAAAAACATGTTTAATGATGTTAGGAATTGAAAGAATTAAGTAAAAAGTGACTTACAATTGTTTTGATGAAGAAGGAATCCATGAAGAATCGCAAATGGGTGTTTTTGTTTTGTAAAAAGTGAAGAAATGAGCTGAAAATCGTGTTTTACAGGTCTCTGTGTTCGCATTTGCGAACATGGGTTCGCAATTGCGAACCCCGACCAATTTCTGGAGTTTGAAAAATAACCTAAGGCTGGGAAGTTCGCATTTGCGAACTTTTGTTCGCATTTGCGAAGCCAAGGCAAATCCGGGGTCCTCGCAATTGCGAACATATGTTCGCAATTGCGAACTAGGCTGCTTCCAGGGATTTCTCGCATTTGCGAAATAAGGTTCGCATTTGCGAACCAGCAGGCTTCTGGGCTTCTTCGCAATTGCGACACATTCTTCGCAATTGCGAAGACAGGCAATTACTGAAGGCCTCGCAATTGCGAGGTTTGGTTCGCATTTGCGAACCCAACTGGTCCTGGGCACCTTCGCATTTGCGACCCAGGGTTCGCATTTGCGATAAAGGTTCGCATTTGCGAGCCTTGCCTTACACTGTCCCCTTCGCAATTGCGAAGCCAACAGCTGGGTGAAAAACCAGCAGTTCAAAAATTCAGAATTTCATCCAACGGCCTATCAAATCTTTACCCGAGCGCCCCGGGCTCCAAACCAAACATGTACATAACCTCAAAAACACATTATGAACTTGTTCGTGCGATCACATCGCCAATATCACTTCGTTTTAATCAAATCAAGCCTCAAATGCATGATTTTCATACCTTTAGTTTTCAAAACTTTCAAACTTGGGACTCAAGGTCCAAAACATCTCAAACGACATCCAAATGTCACCAAACTTTACATAAATCACATATATAATATTTAAGACTTGTATCGGGCGTCGGAACCAAAATACGAGCCCGATACCAAGGTCAATTAATTTATTTCCTTTAATAATTGCATCAAAAACAATTTCACATAAAAATTCATAACTTGGGCTCTAGGCCTCGGAATTCGACTCCGGACGCATGTCCAAGTCCCATATTTTTCTACGGACCTCCCGGGACCATCCAATCTCGGGTCCGGATCCGTTTACCAAAAATGTTGACCGAAGTCAACCATATCAATATTAATATCATTTTTATCCAAATTTCTCATAGAATTCATATTTTCTATCACAAAATCTTTTCGGCTACATGCTCGGATCGTGCACATAAATCGAGGCAACATAGAATGAGGTTTTCAAGGCCTCAGAAGCTCGAAATGATTAATTAAATAAGTGATGACCCTTTGGGTCAAAAAAAACTTCAGCTTATTTTGTGCTGAAGTTTTTACAAATGAACTAAATAATTTCAGCATTTTATGCTGAAGTGTTTAAAAAAGCTTAGTGGCAAAACTAATGAATCCAGGACAAGAAAACATCAGTTTATTTAGTGCAAGTACAAACAAAATCTTCAGCAAATAGAAAACAAAACTTTAGCTACTATGCTTAAGTTCAGAAATTACAAATAAAAATTTCAGCATATAGAGAACAAAACTTTACAAGTTTATTTTTCCAGTTTTTACAAAAAAAAAGATCTTTAAAAAAATTGAAAAAATGAAGGAAAAAAATATTTTTCAAAAGCGAAAATAATTTGTTGAAAATATTCTATTAAAAACAAAAAAAATCTGTTTTTACAAAAAAGAAATTCAGTTTTTACAAATTATATTTTTACAAAAAAAAATTGTTAAAAAAACAATTTTTGCACGCGAGATTGGAAGAGTGAAATTACTGCCTTTGTCACGTTACCATTTAGGGTGGTCTTAAATTCACCCCAAACAAGAGTAGGGGGACATAGGTCGCCCGTAATGTTACGGTGTGTAAATGATTTTTTCGGACAAATTTGATGGGTATTTTATGTATTTTTTCTTTTTTATATTAAAACTTTGTATCACATACGACGTGTGATAACAATCACGATTAATTAAAGAGAAAAATAATTGAAATAAATAAAAAATTTCATATGCCAAAAGCCCTTTCTAGTTTTTTCAGAAAAGACTAAGATTTAAATTAGAAATTATAATTTATCTAGTTTAAGACTAAATGCATGTTCCTGAATATACGCGTCATTTTTAATTTAATGCAATATATTAAACAAATTGTAAATACTAAGTAATGAGAAATTATTAATTTTAATATTACAAACAGGATATTATGAATCACAACATTATCATGTTTACTAGCTGTAACTTGTATCTTCCTCTGTTTTGCTTAATGATCAATGGGGTCACTGAACAGTTGAGGCTAATGTGAAGCCGTGAACGGATAATATGGTTAACCGTTTTTTTCCGTCGGTTAAACGTTTTTTATCAGTATTAAATATTGTTCGGGTCGAATTTTTTTATTCGTTTTTATATTACCCGTTTTTTTATCCGAACTGTAGTATCCGACTTGACCCGCCCGTTTGCCACCCTTAGTTATATCTACTATTCACTGCTCTCTCTATATATTTGTTCATCATTTAATTTGTTTGGTTTACCTTTAATTTTATTTAAACGTTGTCTATGATTATACATCTAACAGGTAGATTTAACATCCACATATGATTATATCATAGATATATATATTTTTAAGCAGAAATAAAATTACTTTGACAAAGTCACAATCACAATTACTTTGACAAAGTCACAATCTTCTGGTGTATTAACTTTTTTTGAAACATGGGATGTTAGTCAAAGGAAAAAAGAAAGTAGGCATCTGAGAAATAATTAGAAAAAATGATAGATATCATCTGCATTTTACCTCTTGAAAACAGATTACAACTTGAGTCACCTTTATAATTACAAGAAGGTATACAGAAAAACCAAGAATAAATTTAAAAAATTTCACAATAAAGCCTATTTGATTGTTTTTTCCAATCATAGTATAGGCAAAAACCCAAATAAAAAATACCAAAGAATCTCTATATTCTATATTTGTAACTAGACCTACCAATCACTCCTGCAATTGTAGAACTCATCCTCCTTTAGTTAGACAAATGTACCAGTTACTCGATAAAATAGTCGACATGTACACAATCTGATCCGGCCACTTGATTTTAGGTACTTAGTGAAATAGTCGATATGTACGCAAGCTGATCTGGACGCTTGATTTTAAGTCCTCGCCTGGACCATAGGAGAAGACATAGGAGAGTGAGGAGAGTTCATGAAAGGAGAATTCATGAAATCATCCAATCTTCTAAAAGATAAACTAATTTCAAGTTTGCTTCTTCTACATTGTTTCTTGGTTGAAACTTCAATTAGTCCCTTTCTTTGTAGCACAAAATGCTTAATTCTTCTCAATGCAACTCTCATTGTTTCATCGTTCATATTAGCAAAACAAACTCTAAACCAACCAGGCTCGGAACAATGAAATGAAACACCAGGTGAAACATTGAGTTTAACTTCATTAATAATTATATGCCAAAGATCCAATTCAGCTTCAAATGTTGACTCTTTAAGTAATCTTCTCAAATCCATCCAAAAAAATAAGCCACCATTACTTTTCAATGTACTAATTCCAACTTGTGCTAGGCCCTTAGTGAACAAACCATGCCTTTGTGACAATCTCACTGAGCTCTTCGCGATGAAATTTTCAACGAAGATCTCATCCGATAACATGGAAGCAATCAAGAATTGCGTTTGTGTTGAAACGAGTCCAAAACTTGACATTTTCCTAGCACAATTTACCACTATATCGTTGTATGAGTAAATAATTCCGACTCTGAATCCAGGGAATCCCAAATCTTTCGACAGGCTATAAACAATATGTACCAAATTTTCGTTGCAACCATTAACTTCCTGCATTACTTCGGATATACTGATGAAATCGGGCTGGCTAAAGACTGTTGCAGCATAGATTTCGTCGCATACTAAGTGGATGTTTTTGTCATTGATGAAACTTAGTATGTCTTTTAATGTTTCCCTGTCTAGGATTGTACCTAATGGATTTGATGGATTGTTTATAAGTAAACCTTTTACTCTGATATTTGATTCTTGAGCTTTTTCATATGCAGATTCTAAGGCTTCTTTTGTTACCTTGAAATTGTTTGAACTCTCACAAACAACAGGAAATAGTTGTACTCCAGTCCTCCACCTCAAATCTCTATCAAATCTGCAAAAAAAAAAAAAATTAATATTTCTGCAATCAAGTCTACTAAATCTTACAAAAATAGCCAACTAGACTTTTTCTTTGTTCATTCCTTGTGCTTAAAGAAGGCGAACTTGGAGCAACGATAAAGTTATCTTCATGTGATCTATAGGTCAGGGGTTCGAACCGTGAAAGCCACCGATGTTTCGTTATTAGGGCAGTCTACCTACGTTACACTCTTTGGGGTGCAGCCCTTTTTCGAACGCTGCGTGAATACAGGATGCTTCGTGCACCGAGAGACTTTTTTTCTTTATTCCTTTTCTCCACTTCAAATTGACTATTCAAATGTCCATGTTTTTTACATTTATTTATTTTGTCCTTAGCTTAGAAAACATTGTCTTGTATTTGCATCAAGTCCTTTAACTCAACAATGATATAAGTAAACATCCTCTGATTAAAATAGTTGCATAAAAGACTTTTGGGGACAAATGATAAATTATTCACTCTAATAGTAATATTATGTCCCACATCAATAATTTACTTAGTCCAAGCACCAAAATAAATGAAAATTAAAACTCAAAGGTAGAGAATCTTATTATCATTGATTCTTAAAACTAGAATAGTTATAACATGTTATCTGTCTTATTTTTTAGATTACTAATTTCACTTATTATGGACAGTTTCCTGTAGCTGTCTTTTAAATAATCTGATAGTATAATTTTTTATACCGACAGTATATAAAAACGTTAAAAATGATGTAAAAAAAAAAAAAAAAAAAGACAACTTCTTACCCTGGGTAATATGGTGTAGGAACTAAAAATGCATCACCAGGATCAGCCAAACAAAATGCTAGAGTTTCATGAGCTCCAGTTGCCCCTCCACTCATGACAATGTGATCTGGATCAAATGTCACTTTATCTCCTCTCACTTTTTCCATAAATCTTGAAACTGCCTACAATTTCACAAAATTATTATTAACAACACCGATAAATTAAACGCAACGACATGGACAATGATTGTCGATCCAACTTTATTGTTTGAGATTGAGACCGTAATTGTTGTTGTTGTTGTTGTTATACCTTTCTAAACTCTGGCAAGCCATGATAGTCTTGAAAAATAGCAATATCCTTGAAATCTTGAGCTCCTTCAGCTGTGCAAATGGAGGCTTTTGGGTTGTTGACTACCCATTCTTGAATTAAATCAAAACAAAGCTGCAAAAATATCATATTAAAACACAAATTGTTAATTGCAAGAAAAGGGACGAGACAACAAAAGCGGATTTAAAATTTAAATTCAATTAGTTCAACTTTTGAAAATCTTAGCCCGAATAAATATATTTTTATAACTTTGGATAGAAATTTATAGGGTTTTTATATACTTATGTTCCATGTTCCGTGTCTAAGTACTGGATTCAGTCGGGTCCAGAAAAAGTTGACCCCGACCAACGTTATTAAGAAAAAGGGAAGAAAACTATGTTGCTCGGATCTTTTAAAAATGTTGCCTCACCTATTTCAAATCCTCAAAAATATATAGTTTTTCGAGGATCCAACACACACCGGGCAATACTTTTGAAAAGTCCGACCAACGTAACTAAGAAAAGGGAAACGAGCTATGTTGCAACGACATTCCAAAAATATTGTCACACCGTAATTAAAATAGCTTTTAGAGGATTTGACATACACCCGATCCTACTTTTGAAGATTTTGAGCAACATATAAAAAATAGAGTAATCAATGTTAGAACTGTTTTCTCATACCTGATTTTCAGCCAAACCCATCTGAATAACACCATTAGGATTTTTTATTAGATGAAAAGGATCATTTTCATAAGCTTTCCAACCATCAAAATATGCTGAGTTTTCGCCATGTCCATCACTTGTTGCTATCTTTGAAAGAAGTTTATTATTGCCAGAATTAAATCCCATTTTCTTCTTTTCCTTAAGAAAAAAAAAATCAAAAAGGTTATATCAAGAAAAATAGGTTTTTATTTTTATTTTTTGGGGCTAATTTGGTAGAGTTTATTTGGTAGAAATTAAAGAGACTTTGAAATGTTAGTTGGTAGAATGGAGATGAAATGAGGACCTATTTATAATAGAACTCCATTTGTTTTGACTATATTATTTTTTAAAGAAATTTCCATGAAATAGAGGACATAAGACTTTAAAAAGCAATTTCCTAATTTGGAAGTATATGGCTGCTTAATTAGTGCGTAATCAATATGGTAATAACGCATTAGTGATAAACTGAAAATGATCCCATTTTAATTAATCAACTTCCTTTCTAATCTTCCTACTTGCCTCACTACCAAACAAAACTTCAGGACAAAAAAAAATTATTTTATTATGTAAAGCGATTTTCTTTTTGGTTAGTCACAAGAAGAATGATTTTTTTTTAAATATTTAGTAATAATTAAATTTTAAATTTTTGTTTCTAGAATTAATGATATAATTTTAAGCAACACATTTCTATGATTTATTTTAGACCCATACATTTTAAAAGTTTTTTTTTAATTTCTTAAACTATGTGTCTAGTTAAATACTTTCACATAAATTGAGACAGAGAAGCATGAATTTTTAATATCATGTCGGCGAATATTATTGGGATAAATTAATCGTCACCAAAAATTACTTTGTTAGCTTTCACATGACGTCTAATTATTATGGATCCCAACAAATATAACATTGAATTCCAACAGAAATGAATAATATAAGGTTATTCTAGTTTTTTAAATGATTGCATTTCCTTGATAAACTACGTTGTAGGTTTCACAATCTTTGTTGGATCGTGTTTTTTTTGTAAATGAATGAAAAGACAAAAGTAGGAAATCGTACCTTATTTCCTAATATTATATATATAGTAATACAGAAAAAGAGAAAAGAATAAACATTTAATTTTGTATCTATCCAAATTGCAATGTACATGTGATGGTCTACAGGAGTATTAAATATATTAAATAATACATTCTCAAAAGGTGTCCAAAATGTCACTAAACCCAAAATAAATACGTATAAAAAACCGGATTTCAGTTATACGCTAACGAGAGAACAGGCTAAAATATTATTTTCTTTATAACTATGAGTCTGAAATAATTTACGCGGATCTCGATTAATTCCATGGAATTTCTATTACTTCTCAAAGTATAGGCTAATATAGTTAGAGGTAATTAAATAATTCATTTTTATTTTTACTTATTTGTGAATTCTTCGCCCCTTTGCTGGATGAAGCTTTGTACTATGTGTTCAACAAAATTTAGTGTTTTCCTATGAAACATAAATATATATAATAAAATTTATAAATAACAAATAATATATTTTAAATTCATAATTTTAAAAATTGAATCAATCAAGTTTAAATTCTAAATTTTCCTATATTTCAATTTGTACAAAATTATAGTACATTCTTAATTACTTTGACTAAGTCTAACTAGTTTACAATCATCTTCCACAGGAATTTTGGAGAACATGGAATACAGTCTGGCCACGATTTAATTAAGTGATTGTTTTTCTAAATTATCAAATAGTCACTAAATTAAAACGCTGATCAAAACTACCAAAGTCCAAATTCTATTATGAAAAAAAAATTTGGTCAATATTCTCATAAGTAATTAACATGAGAAAAAAATCGATTATTGACCAAACTCTTAATTTATTTAATATACTTTCGTTAAAAGCTAGAGGAATTTTTGCAGCATACGCAACTGAGGAAAAAGGGAAAAAATGTGATTAATAAGAAAATAAGGCTTTGGTTCGTTCATTGAAGATGAATTGAATTTGTACCCAAAAATAATTTATAGTAATAATTATAAGAGGAGAAAATGGTCAAACATGTGGATGGCTTTTCTTTATGATAATTTCCTCTAGTCAAGTTAAATTGCTTGGCTCCCACTTTTTGATATACAAAATTTGACCGCCAATAGGTGTGGTTGAATGGTGGAATGGTTGGAATAGTTTTTCATCCTTAATTAAATATCCAGGTTTAAAATTTTAAGAATGAAAATTATCTTGATATAAAGTGTTTTACTTTTAGGGGAATTATGTATTCGGCGCAAATTCAAATTAGTAAGACCAATAAGGTTTTCTTGTAGCAGCGGAGTCTTGGAGCAATAGGTCACCACGTGTTCGAGCCGTGGAATCATCACTGATGCATGCATCAGGATAAGCTATCTACATCACGTCTTCTTAGGTTCAGAGATGGAGCCAGGATTTCAAGGTTATCGGTTCAAGATTCTAATCTTTTTAAGTTACTAGATTCTCAATTAATAATTTGTATATATTTAATGAAAATATTAAGATAAATACATTATTTGAACCAAAGCTACTAGGTTCAGCCAAACACCCAGCCGACACTGTGGCTCCGCCTCTGCTTAGGGTGCGGTCCTTCTCCAGACTTCGCACCGTGCATCGGACTGCCCTTAGCAAGATTTTCTTGTAAGGGCAATATACAAATTAGTAGGACCAATAAGGTTTTTTTATTGCAAGGGAATCTTGAAGCAATGATAAAGTTGTCTCTGTGTGACCTATTGGTCACGAAATTGAACTGTGGAATCAGCCACTAATACTTTTATCAGGGTAAGTTATATACATCACACTATCTTGAGGTATGGACCCTCCTCGGGCCCTACATAAACGCGAAATATTTTGTACACCGAATTGCCCTTAATAAAGTTTTCTTGTAAGGTCAATATTGATCTAGGAGTGCTGCCCTACTTTGAGCTGAAAGTTGACAATCAACATTTTGTAAAATCTTAGTCAGAAATTTAACTATTTTGGACAATGTTGGACTTGTTTTAGCATAGTCTTTAAATAATTCTAGGCCTATTCTTTGGTCAATTCCCCACATGACATATTGCTTTCAAGAATTGGGTCTCCATTTCCAGAACCATTCTTGGTCAATCCTTCATATGACATGTCACAATTTACATATTGCTTTCAAGAATTGGGTCTAAATTTCTAGTCATTCTTCTCCCAAAATTTGCATATTATGGAGTCATTTGGTTCACATGTCAGTTATCAAAAAGACAGTCCGGTGCACAAAGCAACTCGAATTTATACAGGGTCTAAGGAAGGGTCACATCTCTAGGGATATGATGTAGACAACCTACCCTAATGCAAGTATTAGTAACTGCTTTCACGGCTCGAACCCGTGACTTATAGGTTACACGAAAATAACTTTATCATTGCTTCAAAGCTCTTGTCCTCACATGGTAGTTATTTAGGGCATAAAATTATTTATGCGGCGAATAATAAAGAAGGAATTGTTGTATGATGTAATTTTTAAATTATTCAACTTGAAGACTTCTGACTATGAAAAATGCTAGAGCATGTGTGTGGAAAGAGAAAGGCAGCTTAATTAACTAATGTATTAAGCAATTAGTTAACAGCCAATGGGAAATAGATGAGATGTGTTAATTATGTCTCTTATCATCAAATAAATTGACTGTCTTTATTTGAAGTTGATGAAATATCAAATATATTAAATATATTATGCCTAAGTTGGAAATACTTACACACGTGTATCCTATAGCATAGAAGTAGAATTTTTGACGAGCAATAAGCACTTAAATAGGGATCCAAATCAGACCTAAATGCTAATGTTATGAAAAGTTCCATTCTAAACCTAATATTAAAGGCGTTACGGCGATATAAAAAAGGAATAGAGAAAAACTCGTAATTGGTATGGATAAAAAGATTTGTTTATGATATAGTTCAAGAAAGAATCGTCTCATTTCCTTCATTCTTATTCATTCACTTCAAGACCGGTTCTGAATGCCAAGTAATTCCACATCTAAGACTACCAAAAATCCATATGCTACCTTTTCAATGCTTATGCAAGAAATCTCATCCAACAACATTTTCAATAATGTACATTTCTCCATTGATATATGCAATTAGCAAACAAGCTCTTCTTCATTTTACAACAACATGAATCTCTGCCCAATATTTACAGAAATATGAAGAACGGCCGAAGACGTCAAACTATTTAGAAGTCATCTCTCAAAACCAAGTTGTGTACTGTAAGGCTTGAAACTGCTACACTTCGTGTTTTCTCATCTTCCTCCCGCCCCAGGAGTAGCACAAAAAGAGAAGCATCTCAGTTGGATGCCTTAAGATGCTTAGATCCATGCTCTGGTGTCAGATTTTCAGCCGCAGCACGTTTCAGTCTCAACTGCAATACCAAAAACATTCAGAATCATGAAAGAATAGAATACATTTCACAAAGAGAAAACAACAACAACAACAACCCCACAAGCGGAGTCTGGGGAGACTACTATATCCGGACCTTACCCCTAACTTGTGAAGGTAGAGAAGCTGTTTTCGAAAGAACCTCCGCTTAAGAAACAAAACAGGACATTTCACAAAGAGAAGCGGCTAAAAATATACCCCTCAACCTATGATATATCTTAGTTTTATCCTGCATTATACTTTCAGATCATTCATACCCTTGCCATTAACATATCGTCTCCTATTTGTCCTTGACCTTAAGGAACTCTATCCTGAAGTGTGAGGGTAATATGAAGGCATTAGTCAAAAGTAGTGGATTAAATATAAACCTTTTCCTTGAGTATTTTGACACGTGGAATTCATCCCGTCCACGTTGGAGCTCCGTTAAAGTCAAGGGCAAGTACGAGACACTATGCTAGTGGCAAGGGTGTGAATGGCCTAAAAAGTATATCGGAGGGTAAAATGAAGATATTCCGTATAGTAAATGACCTAAAAAGTATTTGGATCTTTTTCTTTTCACAAATTGACAAATATCCATCACAGAAACAAGAATGAAGGTCAAAATGAAATGAATACTAACCTTCTCTTCAGCACGCTGCTCTAAGTGTCTCAAAAGTATATTTTTTGCTTCTGAACTAATAACTGGTAATTCAAATGCACGCCAATAAGATATGTTCAGTTAGAAGCAAGATATGTTGAGTAAAAAATGGAGGAATTCAGTGCAAAAGCTTTACGCTCATTCACTTAGGGAGGGGGTTAGTATTCTGGTTAGATTTATACATATCTAAAATCCAGTTGCCTGATAAAAGGTAGCGGATGAGTGCAACTAATACGTAAATGTAAACTATAAGAATGTCTAAGAAACAAAAAGAACCCTTTTCTTGATTTACCTTGATTTGGTGGTGGAAGAGTCCTATCATGAGTAGGGCGATAAGTGACGGGTGTCATTCTCTAGAAACAGAAAGATCATAGAATTAGATAACTGGATATATAAAATTACTAGTATCCTCCAAATCGGAAAAAGAAAAAGGGGGATGCATTCCAGCTACAAAAACCCAAAGTCCAAATGTTTAACAAAATGTAACTTCATCGTGGAGAAACAACAAAAGCAACAACAGTAATATATCCAATGTGATCCCAAAAGTGGGGTATGGGGAAGGTGGGATGTACGCAGATCCTACCCCTATCTTTATGGGGTAGCGAGGCTATTTTCAATAGACCATCGGCTCAAGTAACTTCATCGTGGAACAGCAACAACAACAACAACAACAACAACAACAACAACAACATACTCAGTGTGATCCGACAAGTGGGGTATGGGGAAGGTGGGGTGTAGGCAAACCTTACTCCTACATCGTGGAACACGTTTGCTAATGTACATAAATTTTTAAAGAGATTTTGAAGTGCATATGTAGGTTTCTATATCCTTTGGAAAATAAAATATTAGTTCACTTTATGCAACTCCTTAGGAGAGACATAATGAGCTTCAACCTATGAACTAGCCAAGTAACTTTATCATCAAACATTCCATATACCTTTCTAATTTTGTGATAACTACCAGAGTGGAGAAATACAAACGGCAGTGAAAGATGGAGACCAGATTCAATCGGAAAAAGGTTCATTGTGGCTAATAGACACTTCTTATAATATGCAGCTCTTTTGCATCTAAAGCTTTAAAATCCTCACATGGTAGCCTTGTGCTGTAAAATATACGGCTCTAGAGGACAGGTTCTATAGTATGCTCTAAAACACAGGAATTTAATGGTACAACATCTCCTATAACGCGCTATAGTGACAAGTAATTATATAGCTTATCTAGCCAGTCTTGGAATATTATGGTTTTCATTTTTGCTGCCTCTCTTACATATTTGTAAGTCCAAGTTTGAAGTAGAAGTAACTGAAATAACAGTGACAGAAGCAGTGCATACTAATATCAATTTGGTAACAGATCATAATTAAATGCA
>JASVEL010001049.1:0-73118 GCA_032618575.1 Nicotiana noctiflora
ACTCTCAACCAAGCAATTGTGAGTTCGAGTCTCTCCAAAAGTAATATGAAAGTTCTTGGAGGGAAGGATGTCAGAGGTCAATTTGGAAACGGTCTTTCTACCCCAAGGTAGGGAGACCGTTTCCAAATACACCCTCCTCAGACCCACTAAATGAAATTATACTGGGTTGTTATTGTTGTTATAATATTAATCAAATTTAGTAATGTTCTTAATTAGGGGGTGACAGAATGGTTAAAAAAATAGTTAACCACCCATATTATCCATTAAAAAATGAGTTGGATAATTAACTTTTAAAAAATGGGTCAAATATGGATCATATTATCAATTTAGAAAATGGATAGCCAATGGGTCTTACTTTTACATTTGAAAAGCCTCAAATTCGGGGTTCTTCAAGTTACGAAAATTAAGAATTCTCCCAAAAGTGACCATATGCAAGAAGTTAACCATATTATCCGCCGGTTAACTCATTTTTATCTAATTTTTTCATTATCTATTTTCGACCCAAATCATATCCGACGCGACTCGCCCATTTGCCACTTCTATTCTTAACCGATCCTTTGCGTTGCAGAGGATCCTATTGAAAAAATTTCAATCTTTGTATGAAGAACAATGATTGTCTCACGTAATTTTTAAGTTTCTCTCGTTGCATGATAAGCATAAAGCATGACTGTTGGGTTTTTAATATATTTAATTAATATATTAAATAGTTAAAAAATGGTGAATGAGAAATAGAGCGAAATGAATTTTTTTGAGTGAAATTTCAAGTTCCTCCTCCTTGGTAAATGGCCATTGTCCCATATTGGAAGAGGAAGAGGTTTTTATGGGTATATAAGCAATTGCTCTTCTTCTAACTCTTAAGAAAGCAAGTCTCGCGCCGTCGTCGTCGCTCGGCTCGGCTCGGCTCGGCTCGGCTACGACTTCGGCTTCGGTCAAATGATCGATTGATTAACTTTTTGGACCAAATTTATTTGTTAATAGTAAAATATTAACAGAAATATTGTTAAATATTTATTTTAATAACATAATGTTAATATTAAATATTAATATTAAATCCAATCCGTTTTTCTGTTTTGGTAACAGAAAAATAACTACCCTCTTTAATTTTCCTCTTTATTATTGAGTAAATAGCCATTTATGCAATGTGGCAGTTTTGCAGAAACAGTCATTCTGAAGAGACTCTTCAGATTTCAGCCCGACTTTTGGCTATAAATGCAATACTATTCTGCTAAGAATTTGACTACGAATTTTCTGAGTTTCTCCTTTCTTCTGCATACTTTTAGCATCAAACAAAACAAAAAGTAAGTGTGATTTGCTACAGAACTTTGTGTTCCCTGAAACACTGGGGTTTAAAGCACCACTAAACTAGTGTGTAATTCGTTCTATCCTGGGAGGAAATAATTCATAACCTTGGGCACTAAGAGGGGATTAAATTCCTTAAGGAGACACTGAGAATTCAGTGGGTTCGAATTGATTTTTTCATTTTTGTTTATGCATATTCTTATTTGTATTTACTTATATTTTCAGAATTATTTTACAAATACAGCGTACTAACAATGACTAGATTTAGAAACTAGTTGCATGGTAATAATATATCACACAATAAAGACAAGGTGATAATGCACGTCTATAACTAGTTCTATAGAAGCTAGTTGCGAAACGTGAAAAAATAATCGGCAAAAATATATCCTCAAACTCTCTATTCATTTATCCTATCTTATGTCAATTAAAAAATTCTTCAAAGTTGGTTGTTCAATTAAGGAAAACACTCCCGAAACTAGCGTTATTCGAGTATATTCTCTATAGTAACTTCTGTACTTCAAAAATTTCTTACAAATTGTTTTTTAAAATATCATATCTTTGATTTATGTTTTCAAAACTCGTTTGATCAGGGTTATAACTAAAGACCTGAATATTACTTCGTCGAGTTTTCAACTAGTTCTAGCTCTTTTACAGTTTGTTTGGATGGTTATTAGGTAAATTGTATTGCTTATTATTATTTCATGATATCATGTACCAACAATATGAAGAATAAATTTGCAATATTATAATATTAAAAAAGGTACGAAGAAGAATTATTATATAAAATATACAGTAAATGTTTCAAAATTATTTAATAATAAGAAAGGGCAAGATGAGGAAGAAAATAAGGTAATAACACGATCACACTAAATCGCTCGTTTCATGACACTTTTCATCATTACGTAATAATAAATTTAACAATACAATAGAGTAAAATTTAAATAATAATGAAATAAATATTATATTTAAAATAACAATACAATATCTAATAACCATCAAAATAAGCAGTAATTTTTTGTTTTTTTTTGTTTGTAATATATTAAGTTAAGGTGTGTGCCAAAACAAAAAAGAAGGGTAGGAAAGAAGACACCTTTCCCAGAAAGCAACTAAGGTATGAAAGTGCAGTCACAACTGACACTTCAAGTCACTTTCAAACATTATATTTTAGTACTATGAAACAAAGGTACAATTCTTTTCTTCATAAGTGGTGACAAAAGTTCTTTTAAAAAAATTTTGTCTTTATTTTGTTTTTAGAACTCACTAAAAATGGCAGCCGCTACAGCCGCCACTACAACTTTACACGAGCACTTTATACCCACTAGATAAAACAAATAAAGAATCGGAGATTTTTAAGATATGTGATCTTAAATAAGTCATATTATTTGTGTGATTGTAAAAATTTTAAAACTTGTATTTTGAATCATGCCATGATATTTGTTTGGCTATAAGTATGTCATATTAAAGAAATTAAAATGTATCAATATACTACTAGAAATTAGATGATTTTCATCCACAATTTCCGGTCTAATATTGATAATTTCCGACGAAATTCCGACTGTTTTTAATTGGACTGCAAACTTAGCAAAATTCCGACCACAATCGGTCGAAAAATATTGGTCGAAAATTTTCGACCGAAAACGGTCGGACAGTTCAATGCGTTGACTACCAATCAAACTTTACTTTCCGACCGAATTCGGTCGGAAATTATTAAAATAATTTTTTTAATTTTCCAATTACCGAAATTGGTCTGAAATATTATTTATTTTATTTTTTTAATTTTAGCTTTCCGACCGAGTTCGGTCGAAACATTGAAAAAATAATAAAATTATTTAATTAGATAATTATTTGTAAATTATTAATTTATTTACAAAATTAAATATTAATTCGTAATTTCCAACCGAAAATTATGAATCTCTGGGCCAAAACAAAATATATAAATACCACCAACTAAATACAAAAAAGAAATTTCCAGTTGATTTTCAATAACAAAATACTACCAACTACAGCTTAAAACAACCAAAATACTCCTAAAATATATCATCCATGATCATATAATTCTAAAAAATTAATACTATATTTGAGATAATATCTCATTACAAACTCCATAAATTAAAACACATAAATAAAATAAAATCTATCCGAAATGAAAGTTTAATCGGAATACAAGAATAATTGTAATGTAGTCACTTTGTCTTATAAATATAACTCTGAAGAATTTCCACATTCATGTACCTGTGAAACAAGTCAGAAATTTTAGTCATACATTTTGATATCACGATTCCAAAAAAAAAATAAATTAAACGTTAACTATAAAATATAAATAATTAGTGAAGCAAACGAATAAGAAGTAAGTTATGTATGAACTACTTAGTGAAATTTAACTTGTGAGTGTAATTTTAAAGCAGCGAATTAATAGAAAAAGGAAGTGACTTTTAGATTAACTAAACCATTAATAGGTTCATATAACAAGTACATAACTTGCTGGCTAATGTGATCTAGTTAAAAGGAAATCAAATCCATCTGTTAAAGGCGCATTAGAAGAGTATCCAGGCAGTAACATAATGTTATGTTCATGTTACTGCCAAACTTACCAAAATGCAGATATCATGTTCATGTGCTAATCGTTTTAGTAAAAATAATGTCCCCCTTTTATTTAATTACTAGTAAGGTTAGCCCGGGCGTTGCCCGGGCCCAAGTTGAACAACCCTAACATAAGGGACTAAGGATAATATTGAGTGGATGGGTTTTCATTTAGATCTTGATAGGAATTTCTTGTTTGTGAGGGTAAAAATCTTAGTACTGAACTAAGCTTGCATATTATTTTGTATAGGTATCTGTTTGTGATGTCACTGCTAGATTAGAGTTAGAGTGAAACACTTTGAAGTTCTGGAGATATGAGGAAAACATAAATGTATATATAATGGGAGCAACTTGGATTCTTTTAAAGACCAACCTTTTCAGAAATAAAAAAAGAATTAATGTGTCAGGCTTCTCTTCCTGAATCACCAATTCATCTACATCTATAAACTTAACAATGGGATTACTAATTAGGCCACAGTTATACAGAAACATCAACTATGAATCTCACCAAATAGCTTAAACTTCAGCAGCTAACTATTTGACAATGACAGTGACACTAATTAACATAACCAAAATCTACATAACATTATACTCAATTTTACTAATCCAACAACAACAACAACAACAACAGCTACCCAGTATAGTCCAACAGGGTGGGGTATGGGGAGAGTAATATGTACGCATGCCTTATCCCTACCGACATGGCAGAGAGGCTGTTTCCAATTGACCCTCGGCGAAAGATCGAGAGAACAAATTTTACTAATCCAAAAAGCTGTAAAATCTAAATACAAAAAGTAAACAATAGTAATGTAAAATAAAAGAAACTAAGCAAATTATTTTATGAAAACACTGTAGGATTTTCATTACGTAAGATTGAAGAAAGAGAACTATTGAATGGTTCTTGAAAGCACATACGATCTGAATCCGAACGACGCTTGGACTTTGCTTTCTCTATTTATTTTTCTGAATCTGAATCTACAAAATTGTAAAAATAGTACTTATATGTGATTTGAGAGGAGAGTTCCGTCAACTTCCGCTACTCTTCAATTTCGTTATTTCTGTTGTTATAATTGTTATTGGGTTCCATTTTTAATTTTACTCCCATTGTCCCAAATTTTTTTAGAGATATTAAAGAAAGTAGAATTATCAGGAAAAAAAATGAAGACAACGTAGAATTCACATAACAAACCAAAACGAATTAATAAAAACAAAGAACAAATCAGAACCCAACCTCAGTTTGTTTTCAGCTTTGTAAAAGGGATCTAAGATAAAACCGAAGAAAGGATTGCTACTTAAGCCAAAACGATAAAGATCTGATCTTTTTGCGGAAGAAGAGAAAGTAGAACAGAAATCATAAATAAAATAAAATGCTGGAGTGATTGGAATAAACCTGTTCTGTGGTAGATGTGAATCGAAAAAGGCTATCTTCTCTAAATTCCTTGAATTAGAAAGTGAGTTCTGGTGATTTTGGGGTAATGGATGCTCAAGCTGGAAGAAGTTTTTAGGTTTTGAGGAATTGGGAGTGCACGTGTTCAGCGAGGCAAGAAAGAGTCGGCAAAATGAGTAAATTACAAGAATACCCCGGACAAATTAAAAATTTCAACGTCTGCTTACTTTGAATAAAGATAAAAAAAATAATAGATAGGCGGAAAGGCTTTACACAAGACCACAGAGCGAGAGAGAGCCTTCGCTTACCTGCTTAACCGTACCCTCCTATCGTACCTATATAGCCTTTCCTTCAGTTATATCCAGTTTCTGTTCCGCTTCCAACTACCGATGGGAGAAGGCTTGGACGTATAGCAAGATTAAATAAGAGGTATTGTATACGGGAATGATATATTAAATGAAAGGTTGGAAATAGAGCTGGAGATGAGCGCTAGCCAGAACGAAATGGACATATGAGCGATCGATTACGAGAGCTCGACCGATCAGACTGGGAAGAAGAGAAAGAAAGACACGCATGTTAACGGGGAGGCGTCTGTGTTCCCTTTTCTAATAAGTAGGAATATTTTCAAAGTGTATACACTTATCATAGGATGTAACTTTAAATGGTCACTTTGCTCATTATATTATGAAATTTAAAGATGGGTCCTCGCTGGCAAGCTATTCTGGATGGACTACCGACATATTGCATCGTTTGAGATTCATTATAAAATAAATTCTCAGAACATGAGATGAATCACCATTGTAGAAACAATTATTCATAAACAAAATCCAGTAGAGGGTAAATTCTTCAATGTAATTCTACTCTGACATATGATCATATAATATATAATCCCTCACACTTGGAATACAAAAGAAGTTGCAGAAGATGTAGTAACATAGCTATACCACTAATCATATCATGTGGATGTATATATGCTGCAGAAGAAGAAAGAATTTGATTAGATGAAGAAAAGGGGAAAATTGTTGAAACAGAACCCATTGACAAATTAATTTCACTTGAGGAATCTAAAGAGCCAATTCCTTGTACCGTGAATGAAAAGGAAGCATAGAAAGATGGGTAAAATTTATGCGGTAAATGATGGTGGGAAGTGAAGTTGAGAAGACGAAAGTTCATATGAAATATGTGAGGACAAAAGACATTCAAAATGTAATTATTTAAATCCCGAAAAAATCGTGGCCGATTAGAAACGGTGGAAAAGAAAGCGCAGCGCTTGAAAAGTTGTAACCAAACGAGAATATGTGTTCCATCACTTCTTTGGAAACGGCAGAAAAGACATAGTGGCTTAATAAAAGAATAAGGAAAATAAGAAGAAATGTAAAAAAATCTAAGAAAAAAGATAAATGATAATTCTAACTTAAGAGATTGCCATGTCAGCACCTCTTGGCCCTCCTTTATAGATATATATAGATATAGATATCGATTTTTTAGGAAGATTCAATGTCATCTAAAACACATCTTGAACCACGTCACATAAATGCATCCGCGATCTACAACACATTTTATTTAACATTGTTGAGATTTGACTTTGGGTCACATAAATGTACACCGAGTTTAGGAAAATAATTTAAATTACGCGCCTAAAATAACTACGTATTTTTAAATTTGTGAGGGCCATAGGAATTCAATTAAATGTCATGCCTCGAATTCTAAAGATTAAACATTAATTAAGCGAGGCCATGCATTTTAAGGTTTCATTTGGTACGACGCATCGGGAATTTAAACTAAGCTCTTAAGGCCATAAGTATTTCTATTATTTAACACGGCTCACCTCAACTATTAGAGTCTGTTTGGAAAGCCACCATGTAATTGGAATTGGTGTAATTACTAGGGTAGTAATTAAATATCCTAGTAATTACTCAGTTGTGTAATTACAACGACCTGTTGTCATAGTATAATTACAGTGTAATTACAAGTTTACTGTTTTGTTGTACAAGTGTAATTACACAATTAGATTAAATTTTAAATTAAGTAATTATCAAAACTTAAAAGTTAATATACTAAATATATGCCTATAAATTTTATAAGTATAAATAATATTATATTTGATATTTAAGATGTATATTTTTCATGAATCTACATTAATAAGTAATCATATATAAACTAATATTATAAAAATTTATCTATATATTTTAATTAATAATATTTAGTTTAGATACGTACAAAAATTAAAAATATATGTTATTTTGTAAGCATTATGGAATTCATATTTGATAAAATAAATTAATATTTATAAATATAATGTCATAACATTATTCAAATGTTTGACAAAACTGATCTATCAATTTTAACTAAAAAATGAACACCATGCGAGTGAGCCAATACTACTAAAACAAGTAAATTAGAACCATGAATGTAACACAATTTCAAAATTTGAAAAAAAAAATTATTTAGCATATGTCAAATTCTAACATAATAATAGTAAGTTCTACTATAATTTTAGATTATGAAACATAATAAGTTTATAATCACAATCAACAATGAAATTCCACTCTAATTACATCACTCATTATATGATTAGTTTGTAAATTCAAAAAATAGAATAATAAAATAAATAAAAATAAAATATAATCAATTACATGAAATAACAAGAAATAAAGGAAGAGAAATAATGTACAAAAAATATATATTTTATAATTTTAAAAGAAATTAAAAAGTAAAAATAAGTTAAAATTAAAATAATAGAAATAAAAAGTTATAAAGAAAATAAATAAAAATAAACTAAAAAGGAACGAAAATAAAAAATAACCTTGTAATTACACAGTGTAATTACCGTCAATTCTCACCTCCCCCTTGAGAATTGGAGAGTGTAATTACACCCCTCCAATTATACCCAATTCCATGCTGACCAAGTAATTACTTGGCCAAACAAACATGTCAAACTGTGTAATTACACCTATTACACCCAAATCCAATTCCTAGGTGACTTTCCAAATATGTTCTTAAAGAAATCTAATTATTTAAACATTAATGGAATTTTAATTCTACTAATGTTCCAGCTAATTAAAAGAGGACCACTTTAAAGGGGGGCGGGGGGGCGGGGGTGGGGGGAGTGACTATTTTGAAGGAAATGGTTTGTGTGTGACAACGACGCTTACGTGGAAATGAAGAGGCAGGCCAAGACATGATGTGGTCCTGTAAATGGAAATTTTTACCTATAGAATAAGTTAGTACCCTATTTATAACATATAAATATCTTTTTAAGATTTTACATAATATAATAACCTTTTTTTTATTTTGTAGTAAAAAATTTAAATTTAATGCTTTCCTATATTTAAACCTTATTAGATGGTATAAAATATTTTTCTCACACCAATTTATAGTATAACTCCCGTTTTTTGTGAAATGACGCCGTTTAATACAGCTTAATATACCTAAATACAGATTCACCTTCACATGATTTGCGCTGAAACGTTACTTTTTTCCCGCTTAATACACCTAAATACAGATCGTGATTTACAGGAATCCCTGTTTGTGCGGCGTCATTTCATGTTGTATTATTGAATACAATTCGTTTAATACACTATATACATCATAAAATAACGTAAAATATATCTATATCACGTAATATAGGAAAGAGTTTCTATTTATTGCTAATTAGGTCTTAATGAATGTCTTTTTTGAAAAATTCTCAACTCCATTTCAGATGGTTTCATGGCCTGAGGCCCAATTAATAGCCCAAATCTTTGAAAACTCGGGTTAAATAGGTCCGGAGGGGAAACATCACAAATTTCCCAAATAAATTTCTAGAAATTGCACGGGACGTCTTATTTGGCCGCCCCCATTTAATCTATACCTTTTTTGAACTTTAAACTTATACCCACTTTTTAAAAAATTTCAACTCCCTTTCTCCCTTGCAACTCCATTTTAGCTTCTACTTCTTTTGCTTTCCTTCTCTCTTCTGCTATCATTTTCTCTTCCTTTGTCGTTGCTGATGCTTTCTCCGATGCGTTGCTTACCTCTTCCTTTGTCCTTGCTGCTACTTTCTCCGATCCGTTGTGTTGCTTACTTTCTCCTTCACAAAATGTATCTTTTTCATTCTTCTTTTCCTTGCGTAGAATACTACAATTATTGATAATGTAGTAAATTGAAGGTTCTGTAGTTTGTGGGAAAATAATTAGTAGTAATTAAATAGAACTATAGCTGAAGTTATGTGAAAAGAGTGTTATTTGGGGTAGTAAACATACAATGAACTAAATCACTTCATCTCTATAGCTGATATTTTCCGGTTACAAAGGCAAAAACTTCAGCTCTAGAGCTGAGGTTTCACGGTTACTAAACAAAAACTTCAGCTCTAAAGCTGAAGTTTTTTTTTATAAGTTCTTGTTTAGTAAACTTCAGCTCTATAGCTGATGTTTTCCCGTTACAAAGGCAACTTCTACTACTATAGTGAGGAAAGTAATCATCAAACTACTCAATTTCCGGCAACAAAAACAATATCACCAGTTTTAGATATGGGATATAGCAGTAGTGGTAGTCCTAGCCTTTTCAACGAAATGGTAATGCCAATGAGTTTTGGTACAAAGAATGAATATCAATATGGCATGACATGTGGAGAAGCAGGATGAGGAAGTACTATCACTACAACAAGTTGTACAACACCTGAGAGCTATAACAGTTTCGGGTTTGATGATTATTTAGTAGAGCTGAAGTTTTTATTTTATAACTGGCAAACTTTAGCTCTAGAGCTGAAGTTTCCCGGTTGCTAAACAAAAACTTCAACTCTAGAGCTGAAGTTTTTATTTTATAACTCGCAAACTTTAGGTATAGAGATGTTAGCATTTTTGGGAAAAAATTGTACAGTTCTAAGGCCGAAGTTTTCTAGTTACAACATAGAAACTGCAGCTCTAGAGCTGAAGTTAAATAAAAACTTATAAAATAAAACTTCAGCTCTAGAGCTGGAGTTCAGGCCCGACTACTAAAATACTGAAGTTTTGTGTGATTGTCTTTACTACTTCAGCCCTGTATGCTGAAGTTATGTGAAAAAGTGGGTACGTATACAATATTTTTTGCAAAGCGGGCACAATTTAAAATATTGCACAAAAGCGGGTATAGATGCAAATGCCCCAATAAATTTCAACTTATTGGCACAAGCCCAACAAGACTTCCAATGACAAACAAATCATTTACCAATCACTCTTGAATAAATCTCCAACTAATTGATAAGAACAAACCTATTATTGTATATGAAAGTAGACAAAAGAAAGAAAAAATAAGAGATGAAATATGATGCAAGCGCTTACATCGACATTCTTGTGATGCAAGCGCTTACCTCAGCATTCATATGATGTAAGCGCTTACATCAGCGTTCTTATTATGTAAGCGCTTACCTCGGCATGGCATTCAAATGCCTATAAATAGGGGTCTGCATCTTCATTTGAAGAACATCCCAAAACTTTTTCTTTCTCTCTTCACTTAATAAAGAGCTATTCTTTATGTGGTCGTGGAGTAGGCAAAAATTATCGAACCACGTAAATCTTGTTTTGTCTTGTCTTGTGCAATTTATTGCTTCTCTCCTAAATATTCTTCCCCTTCTATTATCTTGACACGCTTCCCAATAACTGGTATCAGAGCACAGACAATGTATTTCTAGTAGAAAAGTACAGTATTGGTTCAGGTAGTATTCACAAGAATAGTGTGATACTATTGGTCATCGTTATTATTCACATAAATTGCTTTTTGTGAAAATGGCATTGGAAGAAGGGAAGGTTAAGATTGACAAGTTCAATGGCAAAGATTTTGGATTCCGGAAAATGCAAATAGAGGATTATTTGTACAAGAAAAAATTACACTTACCACTGACCGAGGTGAAACCAGAGACTATGGCCAAAGCTGATTGTGATCTATTAGATCGCTAAGATCTTGGTGTTGTTCATTTGACGCTAACACGAAATATGGCGTTTAACATCATTAACGAAAAGACCGTTGCAGGCCTGATGAAGGCATTATTAATTATGTACGAGAAGCCACCTGTTTCAAATAAAGAAGACAAAAGGTGGATCAGTCTCGGAATATATCAATGAGTTTAATACAATATTAACTCAGTTGAGTTCTGTTGATATAACAATTAATGATGAAATCAGGGCGCTGATTCTACTATCATCTCTACCGGAGAAGTGGTCTGCAACAGTAACTGCAGCAGTTCATTAGGAAGTACCAAACTCAAATTGAATGATGTTAGAGACTTGGTTCTAAGCAAAGATATTCGCCGAAGAGAATCAAGTGATTCCTCATGATCTGCTTTTAGTACCTAAAGCAAGGGGAGAATCAACCAAAGAAGACAGAGTCATGGTCGTGGTAGATCAAAGTCAAGGAGAAGAGGACAATCCAAAAATTGCAAGGATATTATTGTTGGAATTACGATAAAAAGGGTCACTACAGTAGCCAGTGTAGAGAACCAAAGAAGAAGAAGGAAGAAAATTCAGCAAATGTAGTTGATGAAAAAGTCGGTGATGCACTAATTTGTTGTGTAGATAGTCCAGCCGAATCATGGATTCTGGACTCAGGTGCATCCTTTCACTCTACATCATGCAAAGAATTATTGCATAATTATATTGCTGGAAAATTTAGGAAATTTTATCTAGCAGACGGCGAACCTCTTGACATTGCCGGAAAAGGTAAAGTTCATATAAAGACTTCACAAGGCACGCTATGGAAATTGCAAAATGTACGACATGTTCCTAGCCTTAAGAAAAATATGATATCTATGGGTCAGATTGACGGTGAAGGATATACAATAACATTCGGCAACGGATCGTGGAAGATAACCAAAGAGAATTTGGTTTTGGCACGAGGATTCAAAAGGGGAACATTGTATGCAACTGCAATAGAAAGAGATACTATAGCAACAATTGATCATGGCCGTGATACAACATTGTGGCACCGAAGGCTCGAGCATATGAGTGAGAAGGGAATGAAGCTTTTGGCATCCAAAGAAAAGTTGCCAAACCTAAAACATATTGAATTAGGTTTGTGCGAAGATTGCATTTACATGAAACAAAAGAGAGACGGCACTACAAACATTATCTTCCCCGTGCACTACTATCTCTTGCTGATCCCACTCAAGCTTCACCATTTGATGTAGTGAAGATGGCACCGCTTTTGCAGCGTGGATCAATGGAAGTCCTAACAGGAGGTTATAGGACACAGCAACGTCTAACACTTGAAACTCCATGGTGAAATCCATCGGTCTGATGGCGAGTTCTAGTATGATATCTCCCACGGTGTTCTTTCCACATCCGTTGAACCCCCTCACACATACACTGTTTCTGTGAATCCTCTCGTGATCAACTTTCAGTTTTCCTAGAGTAGATAAAGGACAAATATTAGCACTCGAACGGTTATCGACCAAGACATGAGTCACCACTGATTCCTCACACTTCACCGTGAGGTATAACGCCTTATTATGTTTCGTCCCCTCTAGTGGTTGCTCATCGTCTGAGAATGTTATCCTATTTGCCTCAAAATTTTTGTTTTAATCTTCTACAAATGACACACCGAGTTCTTTTCTGGTACGTGAGCTTCATTTAGGATCTTCATTAACGCCCTTCGATGTTCATCAGAATGAATCGGCAGAGATAGCAAAGATATTTGAGCGGGTGTCTTCCTCAATTGCTCAACTGTGGAGTAATCTTGACCTTTCATTTTCTTTAGGAATTCCTCAGTTTCTTCCTCGGTGACTGCCTTCTTCACATAAGCTGGACTTTCTTTCACCACTTTCGCCTTTCTCAAATCATCAGGGGCAAAACATCGCCCAGACCGGGTCAAACCATGAGTTTCGCAGATTTCCCCCTTGACTTCTTTCCCTTTGTACATAACAATTACCTTGTCATAATTCCAAGGTAGAGCTTTGGTATTTACAATTGGCATCTGAACAACTGGCTTGATAACAACTGGTTCTATATAAACCCCTTTCACAGTTAGTATAGGCTTCACCCTGGTACTATCACTTTTACCGGCTCGGGCTCGATCATCACTGATGGATGTTTTGCTGGTGGCTCGATTGACACTTTCTCACTCCCAACTTTCTTTTCCACCTTGCTGTTTGCTTTGATTGTCATCACAGTCTGAGAGGGTTTTTTGCAGATTTCTCCCTGTACTAGCTCTATAATATGTGTTTCATGATGCACTGGAAAAGGATTTTGCGTTATGTTGGGAGTCTCGGGTGCTTGCACCTCAATTCTTCTAGAGTCAATGAGTTCTTGTATCGCAAACTTTAGGTTCCACCATTTCTCCGTATCATGTCCCTGTGCCCCAGAATATTATTCACAATGGATGGATTGATCTAAGTTTCTCGGTGGGGGATTGGGAATTTTAGGCTCAAGGGGACTCAGTATTCCTAATTGTCTCAGTCGGTGGAAGAGGCTAGTATATGATTCTCCCAGAGGAGTGAATGTTTTCTTTCTTTGAGCCCTGTCGCTTTTCACTTCAAGGTCAGGACCAAAACTGGTTCGGTTAGGATTTCTCTAGGTTTTTTATAGTGGGTAGGCATTTTGGGCATGGTAGACATTCTGAGGAGCTGGGGTTCGCCATGAAGGTGGAGGTGGAGGGTAAGATTGGGCATGCTGGACAGAGAATTGAGGACTAGTCAGAGCTGGTGGATATGGTTGGTATGGGCGAGGTTGGTGATGATATGGGTTGGCGCCCCGGGACCAAGATCTCTCCTTTATAACCGCCATTTTTTCTTTCTTCTTCTTCCCGATTGATCCTCCCGTCCCCGTTTGAATTGCCTGATTTCTAGCCTTGATGGCTGAGTAACTCATAATCTTGTTCGTTTTCAAACCTTCTTCCACAAAACTCCCCATCTTCATTACCTCATTAAAGGTCTTTCCAATTGCAGACACCAGATGCCCGTAGTATGTCGACTCCAAAGCTTGTAAGAAACAATCTACCATTTCTCCTTCTTTTCCATTTTGGTCAATGACAATCTATCAGGGATGATTTCCAGATTATATTGAAAATGGTTCGCAAATGATTGATCCAAATTGTCCCAAATGAACCATCGGGTATGATCTTGACGGGTGTACCATTCCAATGCTGAGCCACTGAGGCTTTGACTGAATTAGGCCATAAGTAGTTCATCATTTCCCCCAGCTCCACGCATTTTGCTGCAATATCCTCTCAGATGGGCCACTGGATCACCATGTCCATTATACATGTCAAATTTTGGCAATTTAAACCCAGTGGGTAGCTGTACCTCAGGGAACAAACACAAGTCCTTGTATGCCACACTAACTTGGCCTCCCAGACCCTGCATATTATGAAACGAGTGCTCAAGGCTCGTCATTTTCCTAGCCACCTCCTCTTGTTCAGGGTTTCTAGCAGGTTTCTCCTCCTCTATCATATCAATAAGTGGGGTGTAAGAATCATGTTGTCTGAAAGTGGGTTCTGGAGGGTAGTAATGATTATCCTAGATATGAAATACAGGCTCACTAGAGGATTTATGTAAAGTGGCTGGTGGTGGTGCCACATACACGGGAGCGGCCTAGAGTGGTGGTGGTGGAGCTTGTTTAGGCAGTGAGGGTAGTACTTGTGATGTAGTGGCGTAATAATGTGGGTATCTAGGATATGTAGAAGATGAGTTTATGGTGGGTGGATCTTGGTTCGAGTTTGAGGGAGGAATATATGTGGGGTTAGCTGGGTAAGTAGGTAAGGGTTGCCCCCTTGACCAAGCCTGATACATTTCCGACATCTGTTGTTTCAACTTATATACATCTTCCTTCATGCTGTTCACATCTATTGCTTCCTCCTCTTGCACGAGATCCATGATTGTCGGCTCAATTTCTTGGGTCACTGCTTTTGTCATGCTTTTAGAACGAGTGTTGTAGTTGTGATGTGCCAAAATGCCAGTTGCTAACTGTTTTATCTGATACTCATCAACAACAAAAACTTGTTAATAGTTAGATCATAATAGATAAACATCACAAGTTTTAAAAACACAACTTTTGCCTGGCAATTATGCGTGTTCCCGGCATTATTGTTCTTCTTTTGACCAGCCAATTCTCTTTTTGGGATTTTCTTTTTCTTTTCTTTTGTTTCCACTCATCTCTTTTTTTTCATTGTTTTTCTTTTCTTTTCTCTTTTTTTTTGTCATTTTTCGATCCTATATGTTTGCCTATCGCTCAAGCAATTTGCATATAAGGAAAATAATGACAATTTTTTGGATTTTCATTGATATTCAAACATTGATTACAAAAGATAATGTTGTACTACAACCTTCTAGATGCAGAAAAATACAAATACAAAAATGCATGCCCTATGAATACATTAAAGCCCCTAGTGCCCGCGAGATATTATTTGGTCTTACCGCGGGCCTATATGCTAATCCCTTTTGGAGTTTGTCCAGGTCGGTCATCACTTGTTTAACAAAGATCATTGTTGCTGCGGTAAACATAGATTGAGTCATATCCTCGCACAGTTGGCATTTCCGCGTAATGTAATGAGCAATGTTGACAATTCTTTCCCTAATGACCCCTTTCTCTTGAAGCAACCTCCCAATCTGTTTGGCACGAGCATCCAAGGTTTGTTGGCTCTTCTTTTGAAGTTTTTGTAGCTCCAATTCTAACCGGGACATGGCCATGTAGCAATGCTCTCTCTCTATATCAAATTCTTTGGTTTGTTTGCTACTTTTAACCTCGTCCGTAACAATCTTCTTCCTTAATCGGGCTACTTCAACATTATGTTTATCCTTTAACTGTCGAACCATCCGAGCTCTTTCTTCGGCATTCTTGACCAATTGTTTCCGAACCCCAACTAATTCCTTCTCAGCTTTATCTAGATCAAAGCTATAATCGTTCACCTTGCGCCGTAGATTTTCAACTAGCTTTTCATCCCGGGCAAGTCGAACTGGGGTTTCGGTTGTTGTTCTCATTTTCGCAATCTGAGCCTTCAATATTTCATTTTCTTTCCTCAGTTGTTTCTTTTCACCCTCATCGGCTGCTGCTTGTAAGCTTCTTTCGAATTTGAGGTCCTGAAATTGTTTTTCCAACATGTTGATTCTGGCTCGATATTCATTTTCCTTGACCAGCCAATCCCTTTGTTCCCTCGATTGCTTGGCAAATTCTTGAATATGAGGCCTCTTCGTCGGTCTCTCATGATCAACATCTCTACGGTACCATGCGAAATATCCCGGTGACACTTCACCTCTAGCCCGATCTCTCACACAGGTGTCCATTCTCAGACATTGGCACTCATTCCATATTTGTCGGATTTTTGCTTTCGGGAATTGCCCATCGGGACTGATCTCTATTGCTTGAAGGCTGAGGTCCCCATCTTTCGGCACAATCTAATATCTTCCTAGTTGCCGCAGTACTCAGTACGACGCATAAGGTTGGATACTCTTGAGACACATTAAAAGGAAATACGACCCTTCTGCTCATATATATGACTTTATTGAGGGGCAACCATCCATACGCCCATTCTATCTGGCTAGCAGTCATTGATCAAAAATATGTGATCCAACCCTTCGACCCTTCTGGCAACTTGGCCTCTTTTGTCCTCACGTAGAATTCTTCGATACATGTCTTTTCAGATGATCCATAGCTTGAAAACTGAGGGTGGCGGCATAAATGCTCTATCATCCACCTCTGAAGTAGTATATTACACCCTTCGAAAAAATCTTCTCCCGCTTTGCAGGTCGTGAGAGCACGGAAGATATCGGCCACTATCATTGGTGCCAACGTACTATTGTCCTGGGTAAGGAGAGTACTGGCAATTCCGGCAACTCTAATGTCAATGTTCCCGTCTTTCCTCGAAAATATGATTAACCCCAGAAAGGCTACCATAAAGGCGAAATGCCTGTGTTCCTCCCATTCATCTCGGTTTGCTTTGCTGCAGAGTTTGTTCGTTGGAACATTGAATCCTCCAACGTGGCCATATCTGCGGTATATAAAGTTCATGGTGTAGAACCCGTGGACCAAATCTTCATTATGAACATTTCTGGCGATCTTTAAGGAGTCGAGGAATCTATGCACAGTGATAGCCCTTGGAGCAACCGGATACTTGTCTTTTAAGGGAACCTCACCCTTTCCGATGTAGTTAGCAATTTCATCCAATATCGGAGTAAGCTCAAAGTTCGAGAAGTGGAGCACGTTGTGTGCGGGATCCCAGCAGGCAACTAAAGCTCGAATAATATCACCTCGAGGTATTATGTCAAGCAGCCCAGTAAGATCTTTCAAATATTTATTGACCCAATCTTGTCCATCTTGGCGTAAATCGTTCCACCACAATTGTAACTCCAAAGGGATCTTGTTCATTAGTGCAAAGGGTCATTTTATATTGTGCTCATCTTGCACATTTATTAAAGGCGATTTATTTAACTCAAAAAGAAAACAAAATCTTTTTAGAGAAATTTTTTATTATTTCAAAAGAATCAACCTTTCCATTTTTCCTTCGAAAATTTTAAGGCTATTATTATTTAAAGAAAAATGACTTCAAAAGCGGCCATTTTTGCACAAACAGCCTTCCGGCGTCCTTTCGGAACATTCGGCTATTTTCAAAAATGGCATCACTTTGATTTTATTGATAAAACTAAAAATTCAACAATTTTTTTTTTATTTTTTGAAAAGGGGTGGTTGGACCCGTCACGGGTTGCCTACGTATCTCGCCTAGTGGTGAGAATCAAACCAGCGTAGTTCGGTCAAATTATTTTTAGACCAACTATTTCGACAAAAATTATTTTGACTATTTTCAGGCTTTTTTCTTCCAAATTTTGACCGCGTTTCGTCAATAATGCTATATTTTTCTCTTTTTTTTTGTTTTCAGGTATTTAGCCGGTCAGCATAATAGCACAGGACAAATAAATGCAACATATAATGATGCTCGGTCTTTGATATCCGGGTCACCTGTCCTAGACGGACCCAATCCCTGTGTTGAGTCCCCTAAGTCAAATGCAACATGATGCAAATAAACGTTCCAATTTAGGCTCAATATCCTGATTTTTGGTGGTACTAGACTGTGTACCCGAGCGGACAACTCGGATCGAGGAGGGGCTACGTACCGGGGACCCGCGGGATCGTCCGGCTTTGTAACTTATCCGACCTCTCTTTCTTATTGGGTATGACTTAACAGAAAGGGAAGTCTCAACCAGTAAGCACATCACCGGAGGTAAGAAAAGAAGGGTTTGCGGCACAATTTTATATATACAGTTCACGTAGTATCAAAGCGGTCTAGTATCAGGGTTGTAGGATAGGGGCTCCTAGAATTTTTTGTACTCCTTTCCCGGGGTTGGGTGGGGCTTTTCAGGGCGACTCATAGATGATTCGTGCATTGGATTGTGTCCCCCTTATGGTAGTTATTTATGGTAGCTACTGTTTGATATTATTACATGCCATTTTATGTATAATTCTTATGTTTAGACAATTATTTATGCGATTTTCTGCCGGAATTACTAATGCTCTTTTGTTTTTGTTTTTGTTGTTGCTTTCCCTTCCCTCTCTACGCCGAGGGTCGATTGGAAACAGCCCCTCTACCCTTTTGGGTAGGGGTAAGGCTTGTCTACATATTAATCTCCCTAGACCCCACCTTGTGGGACTATACTGGGTAGATTTTAACTGAGCTCGAATTCTTAAACCCTGAACCGAAGTTCTGGGTTTCTTATCCCCAGCAGAGTCGCCAAAGCTGTCACACCTCTTTTTTCTTTTACGTCCCAACTATTTACTACTACACCTAGGGAAGGGATATAATAATAACAAGGAAGGAGTTTTTCCAATTAAAGGACATTCGGAATGAGTTTTATTTATTAATTTTCAGAGTCGCTACTTGGGAAAATAATGGTGTCCCAAGTCACCGGTTTAATCCCGAACCGAGGAAATTATGATTCTGTTTTACAGTCCGGGAAACTAGAAATCCGAATAAGGAATTCTGTTAACCCTGGAGAAGGTGTTAGGCACTCCCGAATTCCATAGTTCTAGCACGGTCGCTCAACTGCCGTATTTGTTTTATCTAATTTACTTATATGCTTTGAATTTTCAAATGTTATTAATGTTCCGCTTTGTTATTTTTAGGACTTGCGACGTCACGAAAACGCATTTCATATCACACCGCAACCAGTACGCCTGTGACATTAGTGCATTTCAGCTTCGTCGGGATTTGAGAATTGGGTCACATAAAATGTACACCCGTATTAGGAACGTAATTTTTATTTATCGTGCCTATAATGTCTACGACTTTATTATCTTTGGGAAGGACCGTGAAATTTGCTAAACGGTCTCTCCAAGTCTAACATTTTTACATTAAAATCCCTTTGGGGGGGCCCGTGCATTTTCATCTTCGGAACGAGGCTCATCCCTTATTTTAAGGTCCAATCCTATTCATATACTATGTTTTATATTTTTGTTTTTTCTTCCTAATTCACATCTATTTTTGTGTTATTTTTCAAACTATAATGTTGGAGTCTAGGCCATTATTCGTTATTGGGCCTGGACTTTAGACTGCCTAACAGTCCATTATTAAACACAATTGGGCATCTGGAGCCCAATGTATACTACTGTTCCTACTCGAGAGCCCAGGCGCCACATTAATCAGATCCGGGCCTGTATACACAATTAGGCCCAGAATATATAAGCAAAAACAAACTAACATTTCAATAACAGTATTTAAGCAAGTATTATTCAGCATTGCTAATTAATCATTTCAAACGTTGCCAAGTTACATTTTTCGACCACTACTAATTTCAATTTTTAACAACTAATTAAATATTCTGAAACAATAATTTGTATCAGTATTGTTATACTATATGGCATGTTTTGGTATTCAAGTAATTATTATTATACTAGCTTGCAGGATTATTTTCTTACTTATTTTAGCTAAAGGAAAACAATATTCTGAATTTAACTAAACATGCTTGAACGACTAAAATCACAAAGTTTAAAACAAGGATTTGTAATTAACTCATATTCAGTAGATATAAACAGTAATACAAGCTAATCTATTTATATTCTTTGGATTAATGGTTCTAACTCAGGATTTAGCTAACAAAATGTAACGACCCGGCCGTTCATTTTTAAAATTTATGCCTCAGTCCCCAATTTAACTATGCCCCTAAGTTCATTTCTGCTATTGTAGTTTGCCGAGAGGTTCGGTTCTAGAATTTGGAGTGATTCGGGATACTTAGTCCCTAAATGAGAGCTTTATAGTTGAAAAATGGCCTGTATTCGGCACAGTGTTAAGACGATCTGGGAACGGAGATTCGATGGTTCCTTTAGCTCTGTTAGGTGATTTTGGGGTTGGGAGCGTGTTCGGAATGTATTTTCGAGGTCTCTAGCTCAATTAGGCTTGAAATGCCGAAGTTTGAAATTTTTGGAAATCTGATAGATAGGTGAGATTTTGATCCGGGAGTCGGAATGGAATTCCGACAGTTGCAGTAGCTTCGTTAGGTGATTTTGAATATGTCTGCAAATTTTCAGGTCATTCGGACATCGTTTGGTCGGGTTTTTGATAGCATGTAGGTTTCGGAAGTTTTGGTTGAAACTTAGGCTTGAATCCGCCTTGATTTGATGATTTCCGTGTTTAAGGACGTGTGTTTATGATTGGAACAAGTTCGTATCATGTTTTGGGGTAGTTGGTGGTTTTCGTTGGGTTCCCGGGAGCCTCGGGGTGAATCCGGAGGTCCAAATGGACCAAAACGTTCTGTTGGGAACTGTTGAAGTGCAGCAGAAATTGCAGAACATGAGTGTTCTATGTGATCGCATAACATGGGTTGCGATCGCATAGAAGAGGGAATTGGAGGGATGCGATCGCACGGAAGTTAACGCGGTCGCGTAGAAGGATTTTGGATAGTTGTCAAATTTTTCTCTGCGATCGTAGAGATGGGTATGCAATCGCATAAGGTACTGGGGAGCTCAGGAATTTTACCCTTCGCGATCGCGAAGAGTGGGATGCGATCGCATAAGGTCAGAACTTGTCTCAATGCGATCGCAACACTGGAGTCGCGATCGCGTAGTGTCGTGCAGCTGTTCATCGCAATCGCATGATGGTCTACGTGATCGCGTAGAAGAAAATGAAGGCCGAATAAATTTGTTCATCGCGATCGCATGCCAAATACTGCGATCACATAGAACTAAAATTTGCCTGGACAGAAGATTAAATCCCAAATTTGAGGGTTTCTTCATATTATCACATTTTGACTTCTAGAGCTCGGTTTTTTGCGATTTTTGAAGAGATTATCACCTGGGTGATTTGGGTAAGTGTTTCTCACTCGGTTTTGATCAATTTCCACGAATTCCCTCTTAAATTTGGCTTTTAATTTCAGTTTTTAATGTGAAATTGGGTGGAAGTTCATAGACAAAACTATTGGGTTTTGAGGGAGCAATTGACTTCCGATTTGGGAAACTTTTTATATGGTTAGACTCGTGAGAGTACGAGGGTTCTAAAAACGTAAAAATATTTTAATTTCGAGCCGATGGCTACAGGGGTATTTTGGTCATTTCACCTACTTTCACACTGTAGCTGTAATTTTATCATTGTAATTAGTTATTTGTGCTGTTATTTACACTGTGTAATTGGTTTGACTAGATTCGGGCCACTCGGAGACGGATACTCGTGGCAAGAGAGTCGTTTCTTAGCGGTTTTGTACCGAAATTGAGGTAAGTGACTTGTCTAACCTTGCGTGGGGGAATCTTTTTCCCCTAGGATATTATGTGTTAATTTAAATGCCTTGTACGCGAAGTGACAGGCGTGTACATGCGCAGATTGTTGGAAAACCACCTTACTTGAACTGTTCAAATCGTGATACTCTTGTTAATTAATTGATTAAATTGTAATATTTACCTGATATTAGTTAGAGAAGCATGATTAGATGGGATTATCTATCTAAGTGCCTACTTGTCTTACTTGGACTTCCTGAAATTTGTTGATGCTAGTTTGGGTGCAAATTGTAGTTATTTATTACAAATTTCTCTATGCTTTGTCCTCTTATTGATCGTGTTTGCGTTTGTGGACTGCGGGTTCAATTCCCGGAGATCCAAGGGCTGCGGGTTCGATTCCAGGAGACCCAGAGTTGCTGAGATATGGACTGCGGGTTCAATTCTCAGAGATCCTGAGTTATTGAGATACAGACTGCTGGTTCAATTCCCGGAGATCCTGAGATATCGAGATGTTGAGATACGGACTGCGGGTTCAATTTCCGGAGATCCGAGGGTTGTGGGTTCGATTCCCGAAGACCCAGAGATACCGCTGTGTGGACCGCGGGTTCAATTCCTAGAGATCCTGAGTTGATGAATATAGAGAGGGACCGCGGGCTCAATTCCCGGAGATCCTGGACTGGTTGATTTATATTTTTTGTGATGTTGGTTATTCTTGTTAGCTTAATTGTAGACGGTTGTAGTATTTACTTTATTGCGGTAAATTCAGTCTTATCATTATTATTTGAACTGCTCGATATTATTATTATCACTATATTATTATTTCTTGGTAGGGCCCTCACCTTCCTCGTCACTACTCCATCGAGGTTAGGCTTGGCACTTACTGAGTACCGCCGTGGGTACTCATACTACTCTTCTGCATACTTTTGTTGTGCAGATCCAGGTACATCAGATCAGGCACATTACAAGTGATTTAGGAGCACTTTCAGGAGACTTGAGGTATGATCTACTACGTCCGCGGATCCGGAGAGTCCCCTTCTATTCTCATTAGTGATATCAATTATTTCCCTTGTTTCCGTTGTATAGACATTCTTGATGTATAGAGCCACAGTTGTACTCTTTCTTAGTTTGTGTTGCCCGTGGGTTTTCGGGTCTTGGTATTGTGTTGCCTAGTGGTATTTGGCGAAGTGTATGTGGCGAGCGACACTTATTACATTTCATTTTACATTATTCCGCTGTTATCTTACCTTTTGTTCATGAAATTGTATATTCCGCATCGTGTTAGGCTTACCCAGTCGCGAAGACTGGGTGCCATCATGACAGGTTCACAATTGGTGAACTAGAGTCGTGACAAGTTGGTATCAGAGCCCTAGGTTCATAGGAGTCACGGGACACAGACCGGTTATTTAGAGTCTCGCTGATCGATACGGAGACGTCCGTATTTATCTACGAGAGGCTATGTAACAGTTAGGAAAATTCCACTTCATTTCATTCCTTATCGTACGTCATTTATTCAGGTGTAGCCTATATCATATGTTCTTTTGCATCCACTCGTGTATTGAAATTGCGCAATGCGCCGACGGTTCATGATGCTACAGAGGGATTATAAGGGAGCCAAGAATTTACTCAACCATTGTTATCGCGTGTCATCAATATCGATAATGCAAGAGTACTGAGAGATCCATTCAATTGTGCACATGGGGGTGCACTAGGTTCTGACATGCGGTTGATAAGTACGGTCTTAAGAAGGTTTACTTAACTGCCTAATCGTTGCAGTAATGGTAGAATCACGAGGTGGATGTAGATCTAAAGATAGTTGGTGGTAATAAATACTATATGGTTCGTATGAGATGTCTAATTAGCGAAAGGTAAAACTAGCAACAGAGATACTGGGGAAGTGAGTTTAACTGTCCTAAGAAGGACATGTACCAAACGATGTCTTGAGTTGTCTTATGATGATGACGTACAAGCGATAAAGGTTAGTATTGTGGATTATCAGGATCTATCTTATGGCTTGCGCCAAGTGAAAGGAGTTCATTATCAACGATCGACTTGTGGGTCATGTGTCATATCAGATTTGGCCAGCAATGTATTCAGTGGTATTCAAAAGTCTCTGAAACTTGTATACGAGTAAGAGCTGATATTTGTATGGGATGATATTGGGACCTTTGATGTTCCTATGTCCATAATAATTCTATATTCCAGTAACAACAGGAAAGTTGAATCGATTTCAAAATACTCGTAGTGCTCCAGTTAATCAGGGCACTCTCATAGGATAATCATCTTTTAATGCACCACTAGCATGGGATTCCTTAAATGGTTATTCTAGTTATCTGGCATAGACTCAGTATGAGTGGCCGAACTGCGGATGAGTTGTTATGAATGTGATGATAGTGGAAACATCATGAGAAGTTATTCCAGACTTGGGAGAAATCTATTTCATCAGAACACATAGTCTACACACTCCATTATAGTTACCAATTTACATACGCTACAAGTTAGAGATGGAGAACGAATGGGTATATGGCGCCTAAGAGGTAGATGCCCGACCCATTGATATAACTACTATAGTGTGGCTGAGGCCACTACACCAGATGATGTCATTACATGTACAATGCTGATTGTTATAAAAAGATATTATTCCTTAACTTGATTTGGTTTTGAAAATCGAGGCGGGTCCTTTTAATGTGCTTCACTCATGAGTGAGCTTCGTAATCCTGAGATCTACTCCTGTGAATACTCACGTAGGGATATTAGATCGAGATAGCTATCCCTATCATTATGTGTTGGTAAAAAAAATATAATAATAATGATAATAAATATATCTATGAGGCTAAAAGTGACTTTCTATGACTTACTACAGTGGGGTTTGATGTAATTTCAGGATAATTAATTTCAATTGTCAGTTATATGCCCTATCGGTATGAGGGTTCATTATATGTTGTGATTCTCTTTGACGGAAATTATTGAAAAGAGAAAGAAAGGAAATGAAAATTTTCAGTTGGCGCAATGTGCAAATACTTGTGATTCGGAGTTGAGGGTGATATCCTCGAATAATTATATGATGTGAAATGCTTTAAATCGAGCTAGAAGCTGCGGTGGATGTTATATAAGGACAAGGTCCTGGCGGTGAAAAGTTATATGTTTAAAATTCTCATTTTTATGAAATTTAAAATTTTGTACTATCTTTTAAATGGGAGTCATGCATGTTAGGCTTATTTGACAATTCTTGTGTATATTCTGTTAATATTCAGTCATTTTTGTGTTATAAATATTGAGTTTTAGCCTACGAGATGGGCGCCCAGGTGGTGTTAAATGTGACTCGTCAATTCGAGTAAGTAATTATGAGATCTTCATGCTTCGTTGTGAGTAAAGTGGAGGTCTGAAATGAGATGTTTGTTAACATAAGGTTAATTGGCAATGTTGTGATTTATGAATAACTATTTTGGCCAGAGACATGGTTATTAGCATACGAATGATGTGTTTTATGTCATGATAATGCGACGCTTATAATCATGAGATTATTGTTATTGATATATACATTATGGTGTTTCATTGGGTTGTGGATGTGTTGTTAGGAGTTGTTTTGGTGTTACTCTGGCAGGTGGATAGGCCCAATTACAAGAGGTAAGTTACGTTGTGCCTTTGAGGACGAATGACCCTAACTGTGGGAGACTGTAACATCCTGGAGAAAATAATTTCTAAGTAATTAACCTCTATTAAAAGTTGAAGTATGTTGAAATGAGACTAATGCAGTGTGATGTAAAAATTCAGGCACTGTAATGAATGTTAAATGTCGAAGTTTGGGTATTTTCCTAAGGTTATGGACTAAGGATGAGGTGAAACCTTCAGTTAAATTGAATGATCAGTTATAGGAATTTTCTTGAGAAGGGTTTTATTCGGCCTTGTATATCACCTTGGGGGTGCTTCTATCTTGTTATTAAAAATAAGGATGGCTCCATGCGTATGTATATTGATTATCACCGGTTGAACAAGGTAATAGCGAATAACCGCTATCTTCTACCTCGTACTGATGATCTGTTGACTAGCTTCAGGGCGCATGTGTATTTTCTAAGATTGACTTATGCTCAGGATTACCATCCGTTGAAGGTTCGGGAGCCAGCTATCCCTAAGATTTGCTTCGGGACTCAATATGATCATTATGAGTTCCATGTATGTCATTTGGGCTGACTAATGCCCCGACAGTTTTTGTGCATTTGATGCACAGAGTATTTAAGCAATATATTTACCCTTTGTTATTGTCTTTATTGATGAAATTGTGGTGTATTCTCGGAAGTCAGGAAGATCATGAGCAGCACCTGAGGACAGGGCTTCAGAATTTGAGAGAAAGAAATTACATGCAAAATTTTCAAAATGTGAGTTCTAGATGTATTCTGTGGCATTCTTAGGCCACGTGGTATCGAATGAGAATATTTGGTTGGATCTAAATTTGTGCTACAGAGGGTGGTTAGAGTTGTGGTAAGGAATATGACATCAGTATCTTGTGTCACCCGAGCAAAAGCTAATGTAGTGGCAGATGCTTTGAGTCGACGTGCAGAGTGTTTGGGAAGTTTGACTTACCTACCAACATCAAGAGGCCTATAGCAATGGATGTTCAGGCCTTTGTCAGCCAGTTGTGAGGTTGGATCTTTCAGAGCCTAGTCTGAATTTTAGCTCGGTGCCCCAACTGTGAGCAGGTTAATTATGAGAACCAAAGACCTGGTGGGTTGGTTTGAGTCCGGTGAGGTTAGAATTGGGCACAAACTTGGTTTAGAATACTTTGGAAAAGTTTAAAGTGATTCAGGATAGACTCTGTATAACCTCATCCAGGCAGAATAGTTATGCAAATCGGAAAGTTCGTGATGGTTCCCATATGGTGGAAGAGAAGGTCATGATTCATGTTATGCCTATAAAAGGGGTATTATGAAATTTGGGAAGAAAAGGAAGTTGAGTCTAAGGTTTATTGACCCTTTTGATATATTGAAGCGTGTTGGAGTAGTTGTTTACGAACTTGCACTACCTCTCAGCTTGACAGGAGTTCATATGGTATTTCATGTCTCGATGCTCCGGAGATATCATGGTGATCCGTCGCACGTGTTGGATTTCAGTTCAGTCCTGCTGGACAAGGACCTATCCTATGTTGAGGAGCCAGTTGCCATTTTGGACAGGCAAAACAGGAAGCTAAGATCAAAGAACATCGCTTCAGTCAAGGTCCAGTGGCGGGGTCAACCGGCCAAGGAGGCGACTTGGGAGACCGAGCAGGATATGCGCAGCAAGTACCCTCATCTCTTCACCATTCCAGGTATGTTTTCTATGCTTGTTCGAGGACGAACGAATCTTTTAAGTGTGGGGCAGGAAATAACACAGCAACTCCCAAACTCAATAGATAACCAGTAAATGACTCGAGAAATAACAGAAATCCAAGCTAGTTGAGATGAACACAGCAGAAAAACCACTAGCAAAGATCCTAAGAACAATACTCGACTCGAAGACTAAAACTCTAATGTGTGAAACCCTTTTTTTTGAACTTCTGGAACCTTTAATTGCCAACTATCAGAGATGGAACCTTTTTTTTTATTTATTTCAAAGTCTGGACCCTTTTTCAGGCTTATTAGAAGCCCATTTATAGAGTTATTTTGGGGGGGAATTTCAAATAAGTTAATTTTATTTCCCTCCCCTTATTCTTTTCAATTAATTACAGTATAGTCTATTAAAATTGTATCGAAATGCCCTAGAACCCCTGCTAGAAGGTTCTGGGCAGTTCTATTGGGTTCTATTAGGCAGGTTTTACCCAATTACCCTCACTTGCTAAGGTTTATTACACAAATGCCTTTTAACTCTACCTAGTATACCCCTTTTTATTCAAGTAATTTTAGAAATACCAAGCACTAAAGTCATTTTTATCCTTATAGGCTCTATTTAATCCACAATAATGCCATTTACCCTTCCCCTTTTACCTCTTGTATTTAATTGTTATTACCCGACCTGTCTTAGGTCTGGCAAGAATAGGATAGCATTTATTTAACAAATAACCACTAAGCTATGTTTTATAACTTAACCAGTTTCAAGTTATAAACCTTTTCAACATTAGCCACTTTTACAAATAGCCACTATCAGAACTCATACTTAGTTTACAAGCATAGCCACAAAAACATTTATACATATAACCTAAGTACTCATAAGCATTCCGAGGTTCAGAAGACACTAACACATAAATCAAATTGCAAATATAGCCAGATTCATATTGTTTTGCACAAATAACCCTAATCACGAGTTAACTTCCAATTAATAAGAACTCAGAGGAAAAAATTGATAATGGTTGAATTCCAACTAACTAAAACCCAATCAAGACAGAATATAATGAACAGTCACATAAAACTGGCTAATTAGCATATGATTCACAAGTAGCTAATATCAGAACCCAAGAAAACTTAAATGATTTCAGGCAAATGTGAAATAAAGTTCATAGCTAGTATGAACGAGTATGAATCAAGATATAGAACAGAAATAGAGTCATGATTTAAGACATGCATATGGATTCTTTAAGTTCTAAACAGAGAACATGATAAACACATAATAAAACTAGTTCAAAACATAAAAGAATCAAGTTTCAGAATAAGTGAATAGAAGAAAACCAACGACCAAAGACAGGGTAGGGTACTTAGCTTTTTTCAGGCCTTTTCCTTTCTTTTTCCTTTTCTTTCTTTCTTTTCTTCTTTCTTACTTCTTTTCTCTTCGATCTTTTCATTTTCTTGATTTTTTCAAAATATCCGAGACTTTTGGTCTTCTGAGTACTAGATCTTCTGAACGGGGCTTTGGGTTTGATTTGAGTGTATGAGAGGGGATCTAGAGACCTGGGGTAAAGTTTTTGGGAGTGGGGTGATTTTTGGTACTCGCCGGAGTAGGGTTCCGGAGAGTGTTTTTCGAATATTCGACGGATTTGGGGCTTATTCGAAGGAAACCACCTAGATAGGGTTAAAGATCGCCTTAAGGTGGTCAAGGGGTGTTAAGGAGGGAGTCTGGTTCATACTTTTGGGTGGTCGCCGGCTAGGGTTCCGGCGACCGTATTTTCAAGAATAGGGAGATGGCTAGGTTTGGGTCGGGATTAATGGGGTTTTATGGTGGTTTGGAGGTTGAGGAAGGTGTTTTGAGGTTTGGCTTAGTCCAGAGATGGAGGTCCAGACTGACCTCTGGTGTTCTCCATGAGAGACGGTGGGTGTCACGACCCCAAATCCGGTCGTGATGGCGCCCAGCACACTGCTAGGCCAGCCCGACCAATTAACAACAATCACGGAGCCATAAGCTCACTTTATCCAATTTAAGCATACGGAAATAATTCAACAAGTGATAGATACATATTAAAAACAGGGAACCAAGTCCCAACACGTGCCAACTCCCATAGACCGAGCGGTCAAGAGTCATGAGCCTCTACGGAATATACAAGTGTAAAAAGTGAAATAATTGTGAACAAGTGTGGGATGATCAGAACAAAATATAGACAAACTGGAGAATCAGGTCCTGCGAACGTTGGCAGCTACCTCGACTGTCCAAAAGCACTCCCGAGCCGCAATGGAATCAGCTCTGCCGTAATGTACCTGGATCTGCACACAAGGTGCAGGGAGTCGGGTGTGAGTACTTCCAACTCAGCGGTAATAAAAGTAAATAATGCTGAAGGGAAGAAAACCACGCAAGGCACTATCTCTTGCTACACAATACAGAACTATCATAAAACTTCAAAACACTATCATTTTATTCCTTTTCAGCATATGTAAGTAGATTATTTAGAAATCTCAATTTTTAGCTACTTTCTTTCATTATAACATACCAATACCTGGGAGAATCTCAAGCAGTGCAAGTCAGCACTCAAATCAGCCCTCTCGGGCTCAGCACTCCTTAACAATTTATACCAGGAGATCTGGTCAATAAAGCAACAAATGCACATGTGCCAGTAAAGTATGAGTGCTAAAATGTTATGCCACGTAGTACACGTAAACCAACGTATGTATGTCATGCAATGCATATGACTGCTACGGCGTGTAGCCCGATCCATTTGGGTACCCGTGCTCACTGTGGGGGTTTAGACTCCGGAGGGGCTCCTACAGCCCAAGCACAATATTAATATCACACCTGCTGCGGCGCGCAGCCCGATCCGTATACCACCGCGGCATGCAGTCCGATCCATGCATGTGTATGCATATGCTCACATGAAATGTCATGCCCTAACATATGGCCCTCGGCCCAATCAGTCTAACAAATAATCAAGAAATCCCTACGGGCAACAATATCACATTAGCTCACAACTAAAACATCAATAAAATATTGTTTAAGTTTTCAAATCATAGAAAAATTGCTGAGTTTGTAAAACCGTATTGAAACCTTGACCAAGATCAAATGACATGCAAAGTAATGCAAAAACAATGATACTAATCCTCGAAGGATTCAAATAATCGGCACGAAGCCCAAACATGATAATTAGTCCAATTCATTTCAACAATTATGTGTTATTATTTATTACGCGGGACGGACCAAGTCGCGATCCCCAATGGTGCTCTACCCCACGCCCGTTATCCGGCGTGCAAGTCACCTCAACACAACACTAAGATGTGCAAGTCCGGGGTTTACTAACCCTCAGGACATCATTTACAAGAATTACCCACTTCGAATCGACGAAAACTCATGGCCGCGACACCTTAGCTCCTCGAACCTGCATCCACGCATGTCAAAACTAGTCAAAATCAGTACAAATATATCAAAATAGGCTAATGGAACATAACCCAATCGAAAGAACTCGAAAAATATAAAAAATCACGAAATTGGCAAAACCCGAGCCCCGGGCCCACATCTCGAAAAATTCTGAAATTCACATTTTCTAAATCCTCATCTCGCCACGAGTCCGTACATACCAAGAACTCCCAATTCGGACCACAAATGGTCCTTCAAATCCTAAATTTAAGGTTTTTACTCCAAGCCCTATTTTCTTGATTTTTAGCTATAGATTCATGAATTCCATGGATGATTCTTGTATAAAAACATGTATTTAACTCATAAAACTTACCTCCAATGATTCCCCGTCGAAATCCCTTCAATTCCCGTCCAAAAGCTCTCAAGAATGTCCAAAAATGGTGGAAAAATGGGTTGTTTTCGCGACTGAAATGTTTTTAACATTCTGCCCGGTACTGTAGCTAACACTATGCGATCGCATAGAGTTGGTTTCGCGACTGAAATGTTTTTAACATTTTGTCCGGGTATTGTAGCTAACACTATGCGATCGCATTAGAGCATTGCGATCGCATAGAACAAAATTTGCCGGGCACTGTAGCTAAGCCTATGCGATTGCATAGAACAAAATCCTGGGTACTGTAGCTAACACTATGCGATCGCATCAGAGCATTGCGATCGCATAGAACAAACTCTCCGGGCACTGTAGCTAACACTATGCGATCGCATCAGAGCATTGCGATCGCATAGAACAAAATTTCTTTGCAATTTTTCTGCTCCATTTTTTTAACTCAAAAATTCCCGTTAGCCATCCGAAATCACCTCGAGGCACCCGGGACCTCAATCAAAGCCACCAGTATATCACATTACCTCATTCAAACTTGCTCATAACATAAAAACACCGTCCTAAACATCAAAATCACCAATTATACACGGATTCAAGCCTAAGTTTCTTCAAAATTTTCAAAACTAACGTTCAATCCAAAACCCGATCAAACGACGTCCGAATGTCCTGAAATTTTGCGGACGTATCCAAAATCCCATAACGAAGCTACAGGAATTGTCGGAATTCCATTCCGACCCCCGGATCAAAATCTCACCTCCCATCCGGATTTTGCTAAAATTCAACCTTAGCCAATTCAAGCCTAAAACTACACCGGACCTCCAAATTCAATTCCGATTGCTCTCCTAAGTCATAAATGATCCCCCGAAACTAGTCGAATCATCAGAAATCTGATTCCGAGCACTCTAACTCGATAGTCAACTCTAGGTTGACTTTCCATATTCAATCTTCCTTCAAACATGCTATTTGCTTCATTTTCAATTCAATTCATTCCTAACTCATCCGATAGGTTCTAACACTGATATAGAAGCATAAGATATGTAAATTCAAGGTAACGGGGTGGAAATTCCCGTAACGACGGGCCGGGTCGTTACATTCTCCCCAACTTAAACAAACGCTCGTCCTCGAGCGGACTCGGAGTTGTACCAGAAGCAACCCAATAGCTGAATGACCTTACCAAGCATATATTCGGGCGATCATACGTCACCCTATCTCACACAAGTCCGAAAACACCTTATAGTCAAAATTTCACAGCCCATCTGAACCATAAATCACATTGTACTTTCTGAAATCATATGCCAAATGCAAATCCCATGCCTATACTCAGGATACACTCAAATCCACTGCAATAACCCATATTCACTACTCCGGGTGAGATCATATGATGTATCAACAACCCAATCACTCGAGACGATAGTCTCTAATCACAACAACTGGCCACAATCACCAAATACTAGCTGAAAACCTCTTTCATTAGATAGAGTCTTATTCCAACACCTCCATATCCTGCCCACGGCAGCTAAAGTACGCGATATACCGAACCCATCTCTCAGGTTAACCATTCGTGAATCTATTTCCCTTTTTAAAACTCATACCACGATAGGTTTCAGAGCCAAACATCGATTTTTACCTTTCTAACAAGCTAAGATCCAATATGCTCGTATTCATTAATAACTCCAACGGTCACTGGTGATAAGAAACCTCAACACCGGCCTAAGCCACGACGAGCACGACATAGGCTCCAATAGAAACGTCTGAACACACTCGAATCATGACAGCTCAAATCATGATAACTCTCTCCAGCAAAAGAGCTGCAATTCAATTCCTCTGTGTCATCATAACATAGAACTGAGATCGCGTCTCGCATTATAGAAATAGAGTACCCGAATCCTTCTCGAGAGGTCATAACATCACGTGGCCTTGCCACGATTCGTGATTCTATCCCAACATTATTACTCATGAAGCACCTCAAGCCACTAAGCTCAAACGGTTAGCCACGCACGGATCTAGGTCTTGAACCCAAGCAATCAACCTCACCCACGGTGAAACAATTAACGTATGCTATTAAATCCTGAAAGGACACAACCGACGTGCCATTCGCCAAGCGATACTCAAAACGGATCTTTCCTCAGAAGTGAAGAAGTATTGTATACCCGGTAGCATATAACTGACTATATTTTCACAATATTCTGTTGCGGCATGCAACCCGCGGCGTGCCACCCGATCCAAATAACCCGTGGCGGCATGCCACCCGATCCACGCATAAATCTCGCAAAAAGGAAATGCATATCGAGTCGAATTTTCTCATTACAGCAAACATATATATATATATATATATAGCCTCAAGCTCGGCCACATGAAACACATCCGACAAAGTTTCTCAATACAGGAACTGAATCAATGGTAGATACCTCTACACTGACATCCGTCATGAAGGCCCAACTGACAAAGCAATACCTACCAACCATCCTCTGGCCCTCGGGTACATCTACCTTGCTGGAGCATGATCTGATGCACTCTGCCATGCAGTTTGTGACATTTTTCTGACATAGTCCATAACACATTAGTCTAGACAACCTGGCTTATGACAACCAGTCTGCAATCATATATCATTATTCAAATTCATCATATCAAGTAACGAGAGAGCCACTAGGGCTTCCAATTTCGAACAATCGCTAAACGATGCCGATCCACTCGATATACCACCACTGCGTAGGCGGATTACGAGAACTTCCAGTCTCTAACACATGTATTACACATGGATCACTATGCCTGATCCCACACTCCACCGTACGATTACATAACACACATCAAGCATCTATTCATACCACAAAAGCCATTCAGAAATTTCCTTATGCCATTTACAACTCAATCATCAATGTCAATCTAACAAGAGGATACCACCACACCACTAAAGATTATCAGTTTATATTACCTGGCCCTTTTTGGACCATATTCCCTGCCAAATTACGAGAATAGCAGTACCATTTTCTTAAATCATCAGAAAGATCGATTCTTAATTCACCTGCAGCTGTCCGCGCTGCTCAATAATTTTATTGACTTCCCATATATTATGAACTGATCTCAAAACCTAGGATATACCATTATCAACTTTCCATAACACATCGTATATACCATATTACACTAAGACAACATGGAAATTCATATCCCTTTCCTCCGCCTCAACATCGGCGCACTTCACTAGTCAAGGACTTTCGTGATCCCATATAGAAGAAAACTCATTACACATTCCACGCTTCGCATACCGACAGGAGTATACTCATTTTCAAACCATGATAAAACACATCACAAACTATTTCTTCCCATTCGTTGCATAAGTTTAACTGCAGGACTGAGTCCTTATACCCATATCAAGTTACACAACTGCCAGCACTCAAGAGCTTTGCTGCAATGTCCGCAAGACTCATTACTTCAACCACACACCAGGAATCAATCGTATTCCTTTTTATACCATTCTGGTTTATTAACAAGTCGTTCCATTTACCCAGTTTCCTTTCTGATTCATCTCTAATTTCATATCAGCCTTTACTATATACCATAATACATCAACTCATGTTACCACACGAGACTCGTACACAAGACCACACGGTCTAAGACCCATAGGCCACTGAATACTCTCTCAATGTTTCCCAAAAGTACCACATTCTACCACACTTTATTTTGATGAACTTCCCGCAATTTTTTTTTAAATTGTTATCATTACTTCCCAATACGGATACCTAGAATCCCATCATTCACATGATATAACACAAGCCTTGATCTTCTCTAACGAAACCGCCATCTTTAGCCACATACACAAATCTTAAGGCACCTGATTGTTACAAGCAAAATCTTGAACACTGCAAAACCATTCTCGGGCATCATTCACCCTTATTCAGCTGTAATTCAACTGTCCTATTGAGTAGAACCACTCGTTTTTTGTTAGAACTTCTGACATCGCAGAACATGATTACTTACAGATACAATCAGCTATCTTTCTTTTCTATATGGTGAATATTCTTTACCAACAGTAGTTCAAAACACCCTAGTACTTCATCAGATCTACGAAGCACCATAACCTTTACCAGAATTTCCCAACATACTTAGAGACAGAATCAACATAGCACACAATAGTGCAATCGGTTAATCAATAGCAACCTCCCCAACTTAGCTCGAAGCCATTCATCAAAGCACTTTCAACCACTCATATCATTATTACTCAAGTGATGCCGAAATGTTAATATGAGATTAAACTCAAGTCATTTACAAGCTTCGGCGGAGATTCGAATCATCAGAAATATTAACTCTTTTGCAATTCTTGCATTCATTCACACACAACAGTTACGCCCCTCTTTAGGTGATAAAATCTTTTCTAAGTCCCAAATTTTCCAAAAATTTCGGCAGAGTTTCCTTTGTAAATTGGCATATCCACCTGCCAGAGAATCACCAAAACCATCCTAGCAACACATTCATAACTCGACAAGACATCACAATGCATATCGACAACATTAGTCTCAATACTACACAAATCATATTATCATATTTGGTACATGAACATGCGTTGTACTTGCTCGAATCATAACACATATCAACTACCTTTCAATTACACATGAGAACCAATCCACCTATCTCGCCTCAATTTAGCATTTCAGCACAATACCTTCCACCAGGATACACATAGCATAATCATTTTAGTCTTCCCGAGTTTGAACTCGTTCCACTACACATAAGGCACTTTACCTTCCAATTAAGAGGCGATGAAAATATTTCTCACGCCCATAGCTAGGGCTACATATCAAATCACAATAAAGATCAATACCGATCGTATGAACTTCATAATACCGGCTCGCGAAATTAGTACCTTGGTGCTCAAGCCATAGACAAGGATCTGGCCTCGAGTCCTCCCGACTGGCCCAACATGAATTCATGGAGATTATATCTCGCCCCTCGACCGGGGAATCGCAAGCCATAAGTCAATTAAATTACTGAGCGCTCGAAGCGTACTCAGACGTGCGGAAGGAGTTTCAAAATGGTATATCTCAATCTGAATCAAGTACGCACGATAAGAATTCCAAGAAGTGTGAAGTTTTCCTAAAGGTTCGCAGCCTCCCGAGGATAAGTACAAGCGTCCCCGTACCGATCCACAAGACTCTACTAACCGGCTCAAGACTCACGAGGCCTAGTAAACCTAGGCTCTGATACCAACTTGTCACGACCCCAAATCCGGTCGTGATGGCGCCCAGCACACTGCTAGGCCAGCCCGACCAGTTAACAACAATCACGGAGCCATAAGCTCACTTTATCCAATTTAAGCATACGGAAATAATTCAACAGTGATAGATACATATTAAAAACAGGGAACCAAGTCCCAACACGTGCCAACTCCCATAGACCGAAGGGTCAAGAGTCATGAGCCTCTACGGAATATACAAGTGTAAATAGTGAATATAACTGTGCACAAGTGTGGGATGATCAGAACAAAATATAGACAAACTGGAGAATCAGGTCCTGCGAAGGCTGGCAGCTACCTCGACTGTCCAAAAGCACTCCCGAGCCGCAATGGAATCAGCTCTGCTGTAATGTACCTGGATATGCACACAAGGTGCAGGGAGTCGGGTGTGAGTACTTCCAACTCGGCGGTAATAAAAGTAAATAATGTTGAAGGGAAGAAAACCACGCATGGCACTATCTCTTGCTATACAATACAGAACTATCATTAAACTTCAAAACACTATCATTTTATTCCTTTTCCAGCATATGTGAGTAGATTATTTAGAAATCTCAATTTTTAGCTACTTTCTTTCATTATAACATACCAATACCCGGGAGAATCTCAAGCAGTGCAAGTCAGCACTCAAATCAGCCTCTCGGGCTCAGCACTCCTTAACAATTTATACCAGGAGATCTGGTCAATAAAGCAACAAATGCACATGTGCAAGTAAAGTATGAGTGCTAAAATGTTATGCCACGTAGTACACGTAAACCAATGTATGTATGCCATGCAATGCATATGACCGCTACGGCGTGTAGCCCGATCCTTTTGGGTACCCGTGCTCACTGGGGGTGTCCAGACTCCGGAGGGGCTCCTACAGCCCAAGCACAATATTAATATCACACCTGCTGCGGCGCGCAGCCCGATCCGTATACCACTGCGGCGTGCAGTCCGATCCATGCATGTGTATGCATATGCTCACATGAATGTCATGCCCTAACATATGGCCCTCGGCCCCAATCAGTCTAACAAATAATCAAGAAAGCCCTACGGCAACAATATCATATTAGCTCACAACAAAAATATTATTAAGACCTTGTTCAAGTTTTTCATAACCTTATAAAAATGCTGAATAGCAATAATTCCATTTTAAACCTTAAATTTAGAATAAAATATGCTCAGTGTTATCAAGACAATGATACTAATCCCCGAAGGATTCAAATAATCGGCACGAAGCCCAAACATGATAATTAGTCCAATTCATTTCAACAATTATGTGTTATTATTTATTACGCGGGACGGACCAAGTCACGATCCCCAATGGTGCTCTACCCCACGCCCGTTATCCGGCGTGCAAGTCACCTCAACACAACACTAAGATGTGCAAGTCCGGGTTTACTAACCCTCAGGACATCATTTACAAGTATTACCCACCTCGAACCGACGAAAACTCATGCCCGCGACACCTTAGCTCCTCGAACCGGCATCCACGCACGTCAAAACTAGTCAAAATCAGTACAAATATATCAAAATAGGCTAATGGAACATAACCCAATCGAAAGAACTCGAAAAATATCAAAAATCACGAAATTGGCAAAACCCGAGCCCCGGGCCCACATCTCGAAAAATTCTGAAATTCACATTTTCGGAATCCTCATCTCGCCACGAGTCCGTACATACCAAGAACTTCCAATTCGGACCACAAATGGTCCTTCAAATCCTAAATTTAAGGTTTTTACTCCAAGCCCTATTTTCTTGATTTTTAGCTATAGATTCATGAATTCCATGGATGATTCTTGAATAAAAACATGTATTTAACTCATAAAACTTACCTCCAATGATTCCCCGTCGAAATCCCTTCAATTCCCGTCCAAAAGCTCTCAAGAATGTCCAAAAATGGTGGAAAAATGGGTTGTTTTCGCGACTGAAATGTTTTTAACATTTTGTCCGGTACTGTAGCTAACACTATGCGATCGCATTAGAGCATTGCGATCGCATAGAACAAAATTTCCGTTCACTGTAGCTAAGTCTATGCGATTGCATAGAACAAAATATTGGGTACTGTAGCTAACACTATGCGATCGCATTAGAGCATTGCGATCGCATAGAACAAACTCTCCGAGCACTTTAGCTTAGCCTATGCGATTGCATAGAACAAAATCCTGGGTACTGTAGCTAACACTATGCGATCGCATCAGAGCATTGCGATCGCATAGAACAAACTCTCCGGCACTGTAGCTAACACTATGCGATCGCATCAGAGCATTGCGATCGCATAGAACAAAATTTCTCTGCAATTTTTCTGCTGCATTTTTTTTAACTCAAAAATTCCCGTTAGACATCCGAAATCACCCCGAGGCCCCCGGGACCTCAATCAAAGCCACCAGTATATCACATTACCTCATTCGAACTTGATCATAACATAAAAACACCGTCCTAAACATCAAAATCACCAATTATACACGGATTCAAGCCTAAGTTTCTTCAAAATTTTCAAAACTAACATTCAATCCAAAACCCGATCAAACGACGTCCGAATGTCCTGAAATTTTGCGGACGTATCCAAAATCCTATAACGAAGCTACAGGAATTGTCGGAATTCCATTCCGACCCCCGGATCAAAATCTCACCTCCCATCCGGTTTTTGCCAAAATTCAACCTTAGCCAATTCAAGCCGAAAACTACACCGGACCTCCAAATTCAATTCCGATTGCTCTCCTAAGTCATAAATGATCCCCCGAAACTAGTCGAATCATCAGAATCCGATTCCGAGCACTCTAACTCGATAGTCAACTCTAGGTTGACTTTCCATATTCAAACTTCCTTCAAACATGCTATTTGCTTCATTTTCAATTCAATTCATTCCTAACTCATCCGATAGGTTCTAACACCGATATAGAAGCATAAGATATGTAAATGCAAGGTAACGGGGTGGAAATTCCCGTAACGACGGGCCGAGTCGTTACGGTGGGAGAAGGGTGGAATATTAGGGCGGCTAGGGTTTGTCATAAGAATATGTGTGTGTGTATAATGAGGGGATGAAAGGGGAGGGTAGATATATATCAATCGTGTATTGTTGATTCCTGGCCATTGGATTAGTTGAGATGAACGGCCAGGATCTTGTGGCCTCAAAACGGTGTCGTCTGGTTTAGTGAGGGGTCTCCTCATGTCCGTTAGATTAATTAATTTGAACGGTTGAGATTAATTGCTTCAAACTACATCGTTTTAGTTAATGGCGCCTTGGTCTCGTCCGTTTGATCAATTGCACTAGACGGTTGAGATTGATTTCAAATGCGACGTTGTTTCATTCATGCGGGCACCGCCATACCTAGTCCGTTGATTAGTTATATCAACGGCTAAGATTTGTTGATTAATACGGTGTCGTTTGGATGGCAAAGGACTAGGCAGGCCGGTTAAAAATGACTGGGCCTTGTCTGTGTAATTTTGTTTTGGGCTGAGTACATATGTGTATTTGGCCCAAATTAATGTTGTATATTGTTCTTTGATTTGTATTTTATTTCATTTCTGTATTTTCTTATTGTATTTTATATTTTTTTCCTTTGTATTTATTTTGCACTGATGTATTTCCTATATTTTTTCCAATTTTTATATTTTTCTTTGATTTTCGATATTTTTGTATTTTTGCTTAATTTTCTAATTTCTAGCATTTGTTCTACAATTATTGTGATATTTTTCTAATTAATTTCTTTTGTATTTGCATTTCAATTTTATTTCAAACAAACACTGGTATTTCACACAAATCACACAATTGCAAAGAAAAATCATTTTTATATTATTTTTTATATATTTTGGAATTTAATTGCTTGGGGCAAAAATCACGTGCTCACAATATTGCTAAAGTGTAAAAACTTAAATTGCATTTTTCTGTTGTTTTGAGTTAAAAGCTATTACTTGATATTACCCGAGTGGCTCATTTGCATGTTCTGGACTGAGGATGGATCGGGCTGCACGTCGCAGCAATGCTACGATGATATTGCGCTTGGGCTGTAGGAGCCCCTCCAGAGTCTGAACCCCTACAGTGAGCACGAGTACTCAAATGGATCAGGTTGCGCGCCACATCGGACATGCGCATTGTAGTGCATTCATGAATTGGTTCCTGTTTATACTATATGGCATGAAATTTAGCACTCACATATCATTGGCATACATTCTATTACTTGCCTTGTTGACCAGATACCCTAGTGTTATTTGTTAAACGAGTAGTGTGCCCGAAGGGTTGACTTATGTGCAGACTTGCACTATTTGATATTGCATTCATATGCTTGACTGTTGGAAAAAGGATATTTTCAAAAGAGGTTTTTAAACTTAGCTAGATATTTTCTAAAGGATTTTCACGGTTTTGGTGTTTTCTAAAAATGGTTGTATTGTCCTAATAGCATAATGGAGTGCTCTTACGTGATTTTTTGACTCTCAGTTATTATTTACTCTTATTACCACTGAGTTGGAAGTACTCACTCTACTCCCTTCACCTCGCGTGCAGTTGCAGGTATTGTTCACCCGGTAGTGGGTTGTTAGCGGATTAAACGTATTACTGTTGTAGCTGAGTAAGGTAACCGCCAGCGTTCGTGGTATCAGACTTCATCTTGAATTTTAGATTTCATTTTATACATGTATATGCAACCATGTAGTTATGTTCTTACTTCTTAGATTCTCGTGACTTGTGACACTCCGGTCGGGTTGAGTTGGGTTGCAAATATCAATTGCTATATCGTTAAGCTATTTATTCATTTATATTCAATATTACTTACACGTCAAGGTGAATTTCAACATCAAGGACCGATGATAAATTGTCACGACCCAGATTTCCCACCATCGGGAGTCATGATGGCGCCTACTAGTGGAAGCTAGGCAAGCCAAATATTACTTACATTTCCATTAGTTACCAAACTCTTATTAAGACTTTAAAATTTAAAACATATAAATTACAGCGGAATAATTAAACTTAGCGGAAGACTTAGTCAATCTTATCAAATATGATAAAGAAACCCAAACATGATATACTACCCAAGACTGGTGTCACAATACTCACGAACTTCTAAGAATAATACACACAATTGTCTGAAACAAATATAAGTTGTTTATCTCGAATACATGAGATAACAGAATGAAATACATAGATAGAAGAGACAACGGGTCCTGCGGACGCCTGCAAGGCTACCTCGTAGTCTCGGTAGTCGGAATATCCACAATCGTGCTACTGTTGTTACTGCTGTCCGTAACCTGTATCTGCGCAAAAAGAGCGCAGATTGTAGTATCAGCACAACCGACCCCATGTGCTGGTAAGCCTGGCCTATCCCAGCGAAATAGTGATGAGACGAAGGCCAGTCACCCACATAAACCTGTACAGTTGCAATATATATACATATACAAAACATTTATAAGGAAAGACTCTGCTTTGAAATAACAATCAATAACTCATAATATCCAGAGTAATCTAGTCAACAGAATAAATCTTACTTTCATGTCTCAATTCCTTTTTCATTTCATATCTCGTGGTAGGCGTACCACCCGCTCCCAACTGTAACAGTAAATTATATCTTGTGGTAGGCGTACCGCCCGCTCCCAATTGTATCGATAAGTTATATCTTGTGGTAGGCGTACCACCCGCTCCCAAATATATCAATAGACTACCGGAAACTATGGCCAATGCCAAGATTTTAAATCACTTTGTGGTCGGCGTGCCATACGATCCCATTTCTTATCATATAAGTGGTCGGTGCGCCACACGATCCCAATTCATAAATATATATATATATTACCGGCATTTAACCAATAATCTCTACATCAACAATATTTATAATTACCGGTTTTGAACCAATAATTGATAATAATTCAATATTTTATCTCCGTTACCGGTGTGACACCAATAACTCTTAATCAACAATTCATACACAACTAAATTCCTATTCCTTCAAGCTAGGATAGAACAAACACATACCTCGAAAGTTTACGAACGATTCAATCCGTAGCAATGCCTTTTCCTTTCGAATTTGGCTCCAATCCAATCGTATCTATACACAATTGATTTAATATCATCAATTCTACTTAACAGACTAGTTCATATTGCTAAATATGATTTTTACAACATTCTGCCCGGAATAGTAAAAATCGACCCCGGCCTACATAATCGAAACTCAAGTTTCGAACCAAATAAGTTCACCCAATCATCCATGAGTTCAAATATACAATTTGTTCTTAATTTCGACTCCAAAACGAGGTCTAGATCGCAAATTCTTTGGAAACCCTTACTATACTCAATTCTCAATTTTTCTACCCATTTACACCTATTTAGGCTTAGGAATTCAAATAATATTTATGGAAAATGAAGAAAAAGAGTTAAGAATCAATTACCCAAGAAGTATGAAGAAGGATTGCTCAAGAATCGCCCAAGAAGCTGTGGAGAAGAGAGGGTTTTGTGAAAATGGGATAAAATCCCGTAAGTGTTCTGTTTTGGGTATTAATTCACTCGGCGAAAATTTTCCCTTCGCGTTCGCGTGCACAGTGTCGCGTTCGCGAAGGGTTGGACAGAAATGGGCATCGCGTTCGCGTGGACACAGTCGCGAACGCGTAAAAGAAAATCTGGGGGCTTACAATTTGGCCTACGCGAACGCGTGGTGCCTTACGCGAATGCGTAGAAGTGGAAGGCCAGGCTCCGCGACGCGGGAGCCTTCACGCGAACGCGTAGAGGAAAAAGGCTGGGGTCGAAGTTGTTGTACGCGAACGCGACCAGATGGACGCGAACGCGAAGAAGGAATATCTGTTGCGGATTTTCTGCAGTTTTTCCAAGTCCAAAACCACACCGATACCTATCCGAAACTCACCCGAGCCCTCGGGGCTCCAAACCAAATATGCACACTAACTCAATAACATCGTACGAACTTGCTCGAGCGATCAAAACGCCAAAATAACATCAAAATCAATGAATTGAGCCTTAAAACTCAATAATTCTTTCAAATTTCCAAAATTTCCAATTTAAGACCGAAACACGTCAAACGATGTCCGTTTTCAACCAAACTTTACAGGAAGGTCTTAACCAACATATATGACCTGTACCGGGCGTCGGAACCAAAATACGAGCCCGATATCACCACTTTTCAATCAAATTTCAGTTTTATTTTCCTTAAACATTTTCAGAAAACAATTTAACAGAAAAATTCTTTTACCGGGGTTCTAGACCTCGGATTTCAATTCCGGGCATACGCCCAAGTTCCATTTTTTTCTACGGATTTTCTGAGACCGTCAAATCACGGGTCCGGGTCCGTTTACCAAAAATGTTGACCAAAGTCAACCATATCAATATTAATATCAAAATTCTTCAAATTTTTCACATATTTCATATATTTCAACATAAAAAATTTCCAACTTCGCGCCCGAACTGTGCACGCAAATCGAGACAACTATAAATGAGGTTTTCAAGACCTCAGAAGCTCAAAATGATTAATAAAACAAGTGATGACCCTTTGGGTCGTCACATAAATAGTTCCTTTCGGTGATGTCAAGTGCCACAAATTTAAGTTTTGATAAATTTGACATAGTAAAAACTATCATAAAAGATGAGTAGGTTAGAAAAATAATTATAGTAGTAAACAATTAATGAAACAAAACAATTAAGGTAAAAGAAATGAAAATAGAGCTATATCATGTTAACAATCTACTATTTCATTTTATTCTTGCCATAAAGTAAAAACTACATATTGTTTCATTTCACTTTATATTATTTATACATATTTGTTAATAGAATTGAACGTGACTAATATTATTTATATGTTCCAATAAATATAAAGTAATTAAACTATAAAATTATTGCTTGTCAATTCATTTTTTAAAAATACAATTATTAGTTATGTGCATGAATTTAATTTTAAATTTAAATATTAAACTAATGTTGACAACAAATAAATGAAGTACTAAAATAAATACTCTACTTTGAATGTGTGAGGTGTGAAAAACAGCATGATAAACAAAAATGTGAAACGGATAGAAAAGGGAACAACAACATGAATGATGTAAATTATCAAACATTTCAAAGAAAAATTTATGTTGTAAGAATTAAGCATATGATATGTATTGTCATAAATAAAATGATTATAATGATACATACCTTAATAAAATATAGCTCAACTTAGCGGGAATTAAGAATAGAATTAGAGATTCGTGTCGATGAAGTAAAAGCAATTTAGTAAAACATGAACACGAAATATAGATAGAGAGAAGGAAGGGATTTTTTCTTCAATTACGTGTATATTTCCATTATAACTACATGACCTTTTATAGGCATAAAAAATAAAAATAATGGACATAAAATAGAAGATTTAATCTTTATGCTATTTACCACATGGACATCCAATATAGCATCTAATATAGTATCCAATATACAAACTATTTATAAAGCTATATTTATTTCACAAAATAACGGATAAAACTGTGAATTTTAGTACTATAAAGTTTGTACCTATATAAACCGTGTTCAATTGACACTCTCACCATTATTGCACTTTCTATGTTTTTCATTTAATAAAGTTTCTTTTCTTTTTAGTTTCTTTTCTTTTTAGTTTCTTTTCATTGTAGAGTTAGATACGCATAAAGTTTAGAAGTTACAATCTTTCCTTTTTTGCTTTGATTGAAGTGAGTTGCTTCCATTTCATTCTTTTTCAATTTTATAATATTTCTTAGATTTGTTATCGCTTATCCTTCAACAGAATGTCCTTTTTCTTTCTCCTAGATTGCTCTCTTTTCCTTTTTCCTTTTTAATTTCTTTCCCACCAAACCCCATCTTCTACAATGATCAAATTCTCTCTTCTCGCACAAAAATAAACAAACAAACTTGACTGTAAAACTTTTTGTTAAAGTCAACGTTAGAATTATTTTTTAGTATTTAACACTTTAAATTAAATGATAAGAAAGACATTGAAATAACTGTAGTGGTCCAAAATAAAAATTCGGAAGCTTTAATGACTGAAATATTTAATACAACACTGGATTCGGTATCACAAGTGTACGAACTACTAGAATAGTACAAATAAGGGTTTGAATAAACTAAAAAGTTTTGAGGAAAAATACACATCTAATAAAAAGGAAAGGGGGCATTCAGAGTTGCGGATGCTGAACGGCTGTACCTCAAATCTCCGCAAAGCTAGCCAACTTGAGCATGCTAATAACCGCCGCAAGGACCGACTCAAAAATCTGCATAAAAATAGCAGAGTGTAGTATGAGTATAACCGACTCCATGTACTCTGTAAGTACCTAGCCTAACTTCAAAAAGATAGTGATAAAACTAAGGTGAGTCACTTATACTATAATGTGTACGCATCATAAAATAAAAATAGGAAAGGAAAAATACATAACGAAATAAAGCAGTTAACTAAAGATAATCAGTGACAATCATATCTTTGATTTATGGTTTCAAAATAAAGTTCCACGCAATTCCATTGTTAATCTCCAAAGTTTCCAAGTCTTGTAGGCACATGCCGATAGTCTTTTTATATATATATATAGATAGTGCCCCACACGGCTACATATATAAACCGTGTTCCATTGACTCGGTCTCACCATTACTGCACTTCCTATGTTTTTCATTTAATAATGTCTTTTCTTTTTTAACTTTCTTCTCATTGTATAGTTAGATATATAGGTAAACGGGCGGGCCGGGCCGGGCCCATTTATTTTGAATTCGTACGGGTTTGAAACCGGGCCGGTTCCGGGCTCACTGTTAACGGGTTTAACGTATTGAGGGGTCGGGCCGGGTTTAATGTATTTTTAATTTTTTTTTGTAATTTCGTATAACTATTGTAATTTATTTTAATACTTTGTATTAATTTAAAGAATACAAAGTAAATGAGAAAAACTTGCACTTATAAATTGCAATGCTACATTAATTTCAAATTTTAAAATTAAAGTTTGAATTTAAGACTTTAAGTTTGAATTTCAAAAGTAAAACTATTAAAGTTTGAATTTAAGTTTGAATTTTAAAAGTAAAACTATTGTAAGTTATATTAAGAATTTGTATTAATTTTAAATTTTAAATTAAAGAATACAAGGAAGATGAGAAAAATGCACTTATTGCAATTTGCAAGTGCTACTTTTATTTCATATTTCATAATTCAAATTTGAAACTTACAAATTGAAATGTTTACATCTTTAACAAATAACAATAAGTAAATTTAAATATTTTGCATTGCCCTGCTAAGCTCCTCATAATCAATATGAACTGAGTGGCTTTCTTTTGGAGTGTTTAATTCGGATGGGTTACCATTTGTTAATATATCTCTAAGTTCCTCGTCTTCTAGGCTATCAACATCTTCACGTCCTTGATTTCTTCTTTCCGATCTAATTCAATCTCTGAAACATACTAAAACTTCCAAAGCATTGCTTCCCAATGAGTGACGCATATCTCCAAGTTGTTGTCTTGCTTGGTTAAATACACTCTCGGATGCAACTGTTGAAATAGGCACATTCAGCACGTCCCGAGCCATTGCGAAAAGAACATGAAGTTGCTTTCCATTTTTATGCTACCATCCCAACGGTGTAAAATCCTTTGTGTGATGCTCCTTTTGCTTCTGCAAGTAGAATTGAAGTTCATCAATGTTCCTGCAACTTATTTGAGTGTTAGAAAAAGTAGAAAAAATATTAAAACTATCATCTAATCCTTCTTCTTCAGTCACAGTAGCAGAAGTGCTACATTGCATAGTAGGATTAGCATTACCTGCAGCATTATCAATTATATTTGCATAATAATTATATAATTGCTGTAAATAATCATTTAGGTTGTTCATAGAAGCATATAAATTTGGGGTTTCACTTTCCCCAAACTCCATATAAATATATAAAATATTCATTAATTGATGACAATCAGACATCTTAATAGAAGGATTTAAAACTGCACCAATTAAGTAAATCGGAGGAATTGGATAGAAATATTTTTTGAATTTGGCTTGCATATCTTATACAATCAGCTGTCGTCGACCACATAGTGTTTAAATTCAAAGAGTAGAAAAGAAATGTCTGCTATATGTACTAAACCCATAGCAATAGTAGGGTAATAAGCTCCAGAAAACTCAACAGTAGCAGTATAAAATTTATGTAAAAATTTAACAACATCATTAATGACCTCCCAAGTACCAGTTGTTAACATACGGCTTGGATCCGTACAATGCGCATTATCAAAAGACATACACAATACTTTTTGATTGAGATTATAAAATACAACAACTTCACAAATAGTACTGCTTATAAATGCAGTGGTATCACTCTGATCTTCATCATATCTAAAAGCAATAATACGTTTTTGCATACAAGTATTATCATCTACCCAATGGCATGTAATAGTCACATAATCACGTCCATTAACAGCTTGACCAATATCAGAAGTTAGAGAAACTCTACAAGGAAGGTGGTCAAACAAATAACGTAAATATGTTTGATATTGTCCGTGAAGTATGAAAATATCATCTCTACAAGTACTTCTAGGTATACCTTTAAATAACGGATTGTAAATTCTTTGAATATACATAATAAAATATGACGAAGAAGCAAAAGAAAAAGGTAGACAACCTAAAGCAATCATTTTTGCTAACTCCTCACGATCCTTCATTTTATCATATTTTATTAATCCTCCAGTAGTAGGGTTAATAGTTGTTTGATTTTCATCACCATGTAGGCCCCATTCTATCGGATGTGAAACTCTTATATGTCTACTAAGCGTTCCAATTCCCCCTAAATTTCCTTCAGTCAAATGTTTAAAATCACCTTTACAAATTATGCATCTAAATATATTAGTAACTTCAATTATTTCAAAAAATTCCAAACCTTACTTCTTTTCCTACGATTAGTCGTCGGAGCTGCAGGTGGTCTACTACTAGTGCCACGACCACCACCCCTTGTAGCAACTCCAACACTACCAACCCCAGCACTAGTATGTGTAGCAGATATCTTTTTCTAATTCATTATCTTCTATTCCATAATTTTCTTGTAATTGTTCATAATCTATATTTTTATTAGACGATGTTTCAAGAACAAAAGATATTGGGACCTGAGTCCGCCTCTGATAAGGGAGGGGTCGTACCCTTATCGTTTTTTTGTACGTGAGAAAAGCTGCACTCAAAAAGCTCTTGAATTTTGGTGTGTAGAAAGTCTTGACCTCTAAAAATGGTACACTAAGCATTTTAATGTTACACCACACAATCAGAAAACTTGGTCCCCAAGTTGATCGAAGGGCCATATTACATTTTCTTTTTGTAGAAAAAGCAAAATAAAATGTCTCACTCAGAGTGAAAACAGTACAAAGTTAATCTTCATGAATTGCATATATCAACTTCTTTTTTAACTTCTCTGAAGAGAGAGAATAAATAGTAGATCAACAACCATATTCCACTCAACTTTAATTCTTAGAATGGGAAAAATTTTGTTTGCATTAGTATTGTTCTTGAGTACTGCTCTCTCCGCAGTTATAAGTCAGCTCGATTACCATGTTATGATGTATGTATTACAGTGGCCGCCCACATATTGTTCAATTCCGGGAAATACCTGCAAAACAGATGCTCAAGAACAATTTTCAATCCACGGCCTTTGGCCAGCTAATGGTCGAGGAGTAAGTTTAGGAAGTAGATGTGCTACACCTTCAGTAGAAGACCAAATTGTAGAGAATCTGGTACGCACTCTTTTTATAGTAATATTTTGTTTTATTGGTAGAATAGCATCAAACACACTTGTACTAATTCACTTTTGTCAATCAGGCTCTTGTACTCAACAAAGATTCATTCAATTCGATGCTTATATTCAACAAAGTTTATCCAAACACTCATAATTATTCAAAATCAATATTTTAAACCCATTTCGCATATTCTTCACCCAAAACTTTTGAAATTTTGCAAGAGATAAATTTGTCGGAAAAACGTTTCATCGGTGATCTTCTTCTACTATATTTATTTATGTTCTTTGCAAAAGCCCATCTTAAAGAGTTGGGAAATAAATTTTTCCAAAAAATGTTGCCAATCTGGTGGTGATTTCGGATGTCTAGGGATATAATTGGTTGATGAAGAGGTGGTGGAGGAGGACTGTGTTGTAATGGGTTTTGGGTTTAAATGGAGGAAGAGGGATAAAGTGAAAAAATAGAGGTCGGGGGAGGGGGGAGGGGGGAGTGGTGGAGGGGTTTTGAGTTAAAATGGTGAAGGAGGGATAACCTGAAAGGAAAAAGGGGTGGGGATGGGGGTCGGCACTCAAGAACAGGCGGGGAGAGGGGACACCACGGCCTTTGGCCAGTAAGCTTATCAAGTAGATCTGCTATAGGTTCAGTTCAGGACCGAATTGTACACAACCTGGTTTGTTTTTATAATATTTTATTTAGGAAATTGGTGGTTGTCATAGGTGGTGCCAGGGAGGGGGAGGGGGGTGGAGGAGGACTGTGTTCTGATGGATTTTGGTGCCAGGGAGGGGGAGGTGGAGAAACCATATTTCCACGAGAAAAATATAAAAAAAAAGAAAAGAAAGAAAAAACCCTAAAAGAAGAAACTCACATGGCTTAACTTTGTAATCATTTGGATGCCTGCATTAATTGAAAAGAATTGTAGGCTTTGTCGGAAATCACCAAATTTTGTAAACTTGGAAACGTTGAATGAGATTATTATTGTAATAGACTAGAATTATCTTGGTGAATATAAAGGTGGATATCCTCGAATTGTTGTTGTTGTTGTACCAATAATTTATTTATATTTTATGTGTTTAATGTTTTGCACAGTTGAATGCAGATGCAAACTTAGAAGCAGCTCTCGAAGAGGTTTGGCCTACTCTCTTGAAGACAAACAAAAACATAGATTTTTGGAAGTACGAATGGAGGACTCATGGATTTCAAACAAGTCAGACAATCCAAGCTACTGATTACTTTAATGCAGCGATAAGGGTACATGACACGATGATTGCAATAAACAACAAGATGAATCTGATTGAATACTTGGCTGATGCAAATATTAGTCCATCAAATCATACTAGATACCAAAAAAACAAAATAACAACTGCTCTTTACAATTTGGTGGGTATCAACAATAATGTGTATATATCATGTAAGAACAAAAAATTTCTCCACGAGATATATCTCTGTTTGGACAGACAGTTGCAAAACTTTGTTTCATGCCCAAAAACTACAGACTCAAGAGGTTGTAAGCGAGGCTCCAACCTTATCCTTCCAACTTTCTAGACTTTAAGGTCAGTAGCCCAGCTCACTAAGCTATAATATGATTATTACACTGATTTTTCAATATTTTTATGAATGAATATATTAATTTCTTTTCTTTTTTTGTAGGTTGATGCGTCTATCAATTAAGTGGTGAACAAGGAAAAACATCCTTTGACAGGATCAGGAGATGAAGAACCTATTTATATTATGTAATTGATTAAGTAGAAAAACAACCAAGCGGAGATCTTGTGAGATATCCTATATAATATTGTAACCTTATGTCCAGCAGTTTCTATGAATGTTATTGACTGTGGAATTAATATGAAACGAGCAAACAAGTTTCTATTTCTTCGTTAGTTTGTTTCAAAAACACACATTTTCAGTATTTTTAGCTACACATTGACAGTGTTCATAACACAAGTTTCAAAAGTTTTATAATTAGATATTATGGCTTATTTAAAAAAGAAAAATTACGGCTTGTTTGGATGGTTATTACATATTGTATTGTTATTTTAAATATAATATTTGTTTTGATTGTTACTTAAATTTTATTATATCGAAGTGTTAAATTTACCGTTACGTAATGATAAAAAATGCAACTTTATGGAACTACCAATTAACTGTGGTCGTTCTGTTAACTTATTTTTTTCTTCATTTTGCCCTTCCTTATTATTAAATAATTTTATTTATCCTTTACTGTACATTTTATATAATAATTCTATCTCGTACCTTTTTAATATTATAATGTTGTAAGTTTAGTCTTCATATTGTTGGTGCATGACATCAAGATATGACGACAAACAATACAATCTATTAAAATATTGTACTGTATATCAAAATGATACAGTATAATACAATATAATACAATACAATACGATACTATATGACATATATATTCTGAAACGATACATACTAATAAACCATCCAAACAAACTGCAAAAGAGTTAGAACTAGTTGAAAACTCAACGAAAAAATATGCAGGTTTTTAGTTATAATCCTGATCAAATGTGTTTTGAAAACACAAATCAAAGCTATGATATTTTGTAAGAAATTTCTTAAGTACAGAACAACACTAGTTTCGGGAGTGGTTTCCTTATTTGAACAACCAACTTTGAAGCAATAATTTAATTGACAGAAGATAGGATAAATGAATAGAGAGTTTAGGAATATTTTTGTAGATTAATTTTTCGCAACTAGCTTCTATAATTACGTAATTGAAAATTTTTCAATAGGATCATCTACAACACAAAGGATTGGTTAAGAACAATATTACTAAATTTGATTAATATTACAAGGATAAAAATAAAACGAAACCTAAAATACCAAACATGTTGAAATTACTGCATGTTATATGCTAATCATATGCATATCTCTACAATGAAAAGAAAGTAAAAAGAAACACGATTTAGAAGGAAGTGCAATAATGGTGAGACTTACGATGTTCTAATTTGAAACACGGTTTAGTCAATGAAACACGGAAAATTAGATCCACAATTATGATTCCAAATTGCACATATATCATCATTATCTTTCATGTTTTCATCATCACACGGCAAATTGGGAAAATCACAAAAATAGTTTGTTGTCATAATTCAAACTGCGTAGAATTAATAAGCTTTTATAACAATATCTATGTATAGCAATACTTCATTATAAATGTTAAGCTTTATCGGAATTAATTTTATAATATATGTTCTCTATAATATCACTTCGCTATTAACATCCAAAAATATTCAAAACAAACAATACCGTTATAGAGATATTTGACTGTATTACATAAAACAAATAGTAGAATCAACATTCCTCCTTATGCATACACTATTATCACCGAATTATAATTAATTGGTATAACTATTCACCTTATTTATACTACTACTTATAGTACTTAGCTATGATATATTGTAACGACCCAAATTTTCGTTTATGGATTTGCATTTCCATTCAACGGCATAAGACCTTGAGAAGTTCCATAATATACATTATGACTATCATGTGTGGCCAAGTTTGGTCTTTGTAAGATTCGGAATTAAATTTAAAGAAAAATCAAAATCTAATTTTTGAAGCTCAAGTGGAAAGAGTTGACCGGAGAGTTAACTTTTGAGCAAGCGACCCCAAATTGGGATTTTAATTATGTCAATAGCTTATCATGGTGATTTCGGACTTAGACATGTATTCGGAATTGGATTTGAAAGTCCACAAGATAATTCGGCGCTGAAGAAGTAAGAAAGTTGACGTGTTCTAATTATTTATTATGTAAAAGAGGTCTATTACTATGATGAATAATACTGTAATTGGATATGATAGAAAGTATACGAGGGTACTACAAGATATATGAGGTCTAAGAAAATTCGCCAAGTAAAATTTCATAATAGACTAAAGGTAAGCACTGGACCTCACATAAGCAACTGACGAGTTTGTCGTCTTTCTGCAACCAATACATATAAATTAACTTTGTCACCATTAAGTGCATTAACTGGGGGAAAATTGTGATTCGTTCATTAAAATAATGCTTTGATTAAGACAAAAAAAAAAATGGCATCGAATCTTGCTGTGAAATGGCATAAACAAGAGTACAAAGGCCCATAGTATTAAAATATGTCCAAAACAAACCTTATATTATTATTTAGTGCTAGTATCCTGTATCCCATGTGCTGGCTGCTAATAAAGCATCCAACTAGGATAACCACTTCTATAATTATGAAAATACTTAGTCCCCTGTTCTTCGTTAGAATATAAAACTATACGACCATCAATTTAATCTCCAAAATATCTCAGCTTTCTAGATCATAGAGAAATCGAAGAATAACCAGTACTAGTATGGAACTAAGCTCTAACATAATCGATCTACCTAATGAACTCCTGGTGGATATACTCACCAGGCTTGCAGTCAAACATGTCCACCGGCTTCAAACAGTTTCAAAGATGTGGCTCAGAAATATATCTAGTCCACATTTCAGAAGACTCTACAACATGAAATCTATGATTCGTCCCGGGCACTTGTAGTTGAAAAATCTGACCAAACTTATTCAAGGTCGAGCGGGATTGGACCTCTTAGTCGAATTATCACTTTTTCCACCATGGATCTTGCTGGTGATAACAAGATCCAGAAATAATTAAGTTTCACAATTGTTGGCCGTGAGTTCTCCCTCTGCATCTCGTCCAACCTCATCATTTTCAAGCACAAGATTTGAGAATTTCGGGCACGAAGTGGCGAGGCAAAGGCTTGTTGGAATTTTGAATTGGTTGCAAAGCGAGGTAAGTGTTTGATCTACTCTAGCTTGAGGGAATAGAAGTTGAGTATAATTGCTACTTGTTATGTGTTGTGTCCGACGTATAGGCATGGTGACGAGTATCTATACGTTGGGGGTCGAGCATGACCGTGAGTCCTAAATTGCTAAATTGATTTATTCTTATTTGATGCGTATGAGAACTTGTTTGAAGATCTTTGAAGCTGAGCAAGTAATTGTTATGACTGAGTAATTGTATCAATTGTGTAATAGAAATTCATAAGTTTGGTTATAGCTGGTTCTTCTTTACCGGTAATATATACTATTAATTTAAAGATTATTGGTTTCATACCGGTAATATATATATTGTTGATTAATTATTATTGGTTTCTTGCCGGTAACATATTGAGAAATGGGATCGGGTTGCACGCCGGCCACTTATATATTAAAAAATGGGATCGTGTGGCACGCCGACCACTTATATATTAAGAAATGGGATCGTGTGGCACGCCGACCACTTATATATTAAGAAATGGGATCGTGTGGCACGCCAACCACTTATATATTGAGAAATGGGATCGTGTGGCACGCCGACCACTTATATATCAAGAAATGGGATCGTGTGGCATGCCGACCACAATTTATATGATTGTTGGCATTGGCCATAGTTGCCGGTAGCCTATTATGTACTGCTATTGGCCATAGTTGCCGGTGATATATTGATAAATGAGATTATATTGAATTGGGAGCGGGTGGTACGCCTACCACAAGATACAAAATGAAATGGGATCGGGTTGCACGCCGCAACAATGTTAAATAAGATTGGAACGGGTTGCTCTTGCAACGAGATGTGATCTAAAAGTGAAATCTGCCGTTGTTTTCCTTATTCTTGTTAGTGGCTGGATTTTGATTCCTTATAATGGTGATGCCGTTCACTTTCTACTGCTGTGTTTATTTGTGGTTAGCAATTCAAGTGTTTAAAATGTTTGAATTCTTTTACTGATGTGACCCTTCGTGTTAGAACCTACAGTGTCTGCAGGTATTTCACTGCTTTTATACATATATATATATTGGGTCATGGACCCTGTGAACTGCATATATATATATATATATATATATATATATATATGTATATAAGGTCATGGACCCTGTGAACTGAGTAACAAGAGAATATTGTTGTGCAATGTGAAATAGAAATATGTTGGCACAAGGTGCCGGGGAAAATATTATAGTTTTGTTTAATTGCACGTGAGTTGTCCGTGCGGTTGTAATATAAATATGGGCACGAGATGCCGGAAAAATAAAAATATAAAAGTGGGCCAAGAACTATATTATTATGATTTTGAAATGAAACGTCACATGGTGACCTTTACTCGAAAGAATTATATTCGAAAGATACTTATTTGAAGGAAATATATTCGAAACATATTATTGAAAGCATATTATCCTAGAGATTATTACTTGGAGGATTTATAGGCGAAATATTTATCTTTGAAAGACTCGATTAATTGATTGCACTTGTATTTATTATTTGTTGAGAAGCATTTGTGGGGTTTCTTGTTGCCAGCTATTATATCTCTGGTAGATCATTGTTGCCATTATTATAATTTGCTTCCTATTATTTTGTACGTTATAAACGGCACAGGTTTATGTGAGTGTCTGGTCCTAGCCTCGTCACTACTTCGCCGGGGTAGGCTAGACACTTACCAGCACATGGGGTCGGTTGTGCTGATACTACACTTCTGTACATTTTTGTGTACAGATCCATGTATTTGATCGATGGTAGCTATTCGTTGCGGTGGAGACTCAAGGTAAACCTTCTATAGCGTTCGCAGTCCACAGAGTCACCTTCAATTGTACTTATTTCCATTTGTTCCCTTTGTTTCGGAACAGTGATGTAATTATATTGTATAACTACTTTTAGAAAGGCTTGTGACTTGTACTACCGGTTTTGGGAATAGTAAATCGTTTAGAGAAATTCAGTTGAAGTTAATAAGTATCAATGTTATTTCGATTTATGTTAGGCTTACTTAGTTTGAAGACTAGGTGCCATCACGACTCGTTCGGAGGGATTTTTGGTCGTGACATATATATACAGTATATTAATTTGATATAAATACTTAGTACAAACATGGCGAATTCAAAGTAATGAGCGCTCCATTATAGTGTTGCTAAAATTAGTGAAGCCAACTTCATTTAGGGGGGTCGCTTGACATCTCTTTCTTAGAAAATTATACTAGGTAGGTAGTACGTCAGTATCTATCTATCTATCCACAAATATATTTCCTTGATTCTTCCAACGATTTCTCTCATTCTTTAAAATTTTCAAACCTAGAAACCTTAGAAGTAATTCTTCCAACGATTCTTGTTCCCCAATTCGTTGGTAAGTGATTCTAACCTACTTTCTTTCAATTACTAATTACATTTCATAAGATTCTCACCTAAATCTAGGCATGCTTATCATGCAATGGAGATAAACTTAAAATTTGGCCTGGTTGTGCATCCTCAACACGCCCTAATCATCAATAGTCACATATCTGGCATCACCATGGTGGACCGTATCCTTAAGGACAAGTAAATGCGGATCATCATACTGGCGCTCTCTAATGTGGTCATACAAGGAAGACCGAGAAACCACACAAGCCAACACCCAACTAGGCTCCGAAATATCTAAACTCACCATCCGATTGACCAAAGCCTGGATGATAATAGGCTTTTTCTAGATGATTTAGCTACTATTTATGCCTTCGCTTGAGTATATCCCAAGGTCATATTATGAATAATTGATGCAATATAGGCTCTAATTGTGAATTGTGTATATTTCATGTTAAAGAGCTTGTATTATGCAAGAAAATGTGATTGGGAACCATTTTAGAGCAACAAAGACCCCTTGGAGCCGAGTGTGATTAAAGACAAAGAAGAAAACTAGGCCACAACACACCTGGACTAGCGCTGCCAGATGCGCTGCAGCGCTAGATAATGCGTGGCCAATAAAGTATTTCAGCAAACTAGCGCGGCAAAATACGTTGCAGCATTCTGATGACCCAAAAGGTCATCACTTGCTTCCTCAGTCATTTCAAGCTTTTGAGGCGTTGAAAACCTCATTTATAGTTGCCTTGAATTTTGGGCGCAGTCCGGGTGCGAAACCGGATAATTTTTATGTTGAAATATATGAATTATGTGAGAGATTTGAAGAATTTCTAATAATTATATTGATATAGTAGACTTCGGTCTACATTTTTGGTAAACGGATCCGGACCCGTGATTTGACGGTCTTGGAAAATTCGTAGAAAAATATGTAATACGGACGTATGGCCGAAATCGAAATCTGAGGTCTAGAACCCCCGTAAAAGAGTTTTTATGTTTGTTTTATGAAAATATTTAAGGAAAATAAAACTAAAATCTTATCAAAGAGTAATGGTATCGGGCTCGTATTTTGGTTCCGGCGCCCGGTACAGGTCTTAAATATGCGTTAAGCGCTTTCTGTGAAATTTGGTCGAAATCGAACGTTGTTTGACGTGTTTTGGACCTAAATGGCCAACTTTGGAAGTTATGAACTTTGAAGTGAAAATCATGAGCTTTAAGGCTCGAATATATGTAAATGATGTTATTACGGCGATTTGATCGCTCGAGCAAGTTCGTATGATATTTTTGAGTCAGAGTACATATTTGATTTGGAGCCTCGAGGGCTCGGGTGAGTTTTGAGTGGGTCCCGGGAGGCCATAGAATTTAAAATATCAGATCTGGCAGAGTAGCAGGTCCCACGCGGCCGCGATGCATTTATGTGCGGTCTGCGCGGGCTGGTCTAGTCAGTTGTTGGTTAGAGGTCAACCAGCGCGGCCGTGCACCAAAACAGTGCGGTCCGCGCTGGAACCACGCGGCCGCGTGCATTTGTGTGTGATCCGCGTGGCCAGGCAAGGGGAGAACCAGTGACCAAAATTGACCAGAGTGGTCGCGATCATTTCTGTGGGGTCTGTGCTGGAGCCACACGGCCGCGTGCATTTGTGTGCGGTCCGCGTGGCCAGTTTCGCTGGTCGGTGGTTCCTTTCCCCTGTGCGGCCGCGTATATTTTTGTGCGGTCTGCGCCTGCCCTCCAGTGCAGTATATGATCCCGAAAACTTTCAGTCATTTTACACTTTTTTTTCAAAACCTAAAACATAAGAGGCGATTTTTCAAACGATTCTTCTTCTTCAAAACGATTGGTAAGTGTTTTCTAACTTACTTTTCTTACTTTTTATGATCTTTAAACATAATTTAACTTCAACACAAAGATTTTAATGGATGAAATTGGGAATGTAGGGTAGAATTAGGGATTTCTATATTTGGGGGTTTTGGACCCCAATTCGTGGTCCAATTTGAAATAACTTGTATATGTGAGCTTATGGGGGAATGGATAATCGGGTTTTGGTCGAACCTCGCGTTCTGACCACGTGGGCCCGGGGTTGACTTTTACTATGCCGGACAGAATGTTGTAGAAAATATTTTTAGCCATTTGAACAAGTTTATTGTGTAGTATTGATGATATTAAACCAGTTGTGTATAGATACGAGTATATTGGAGCCAAATTCGAAATGAAAAGGCATTGCTAAGGATTGAATTGTCCGTAGACTTTCGAGGTAAGTGTTTGATCTATCCTAGCTTGAGGGAATAGGAGTTGAGTTTATGTGCTAATTGTTATGTGTGAAGTCCGACGTATAGGCATGGTGACGAGTATCTATATGTTGGGGATCGAGTATGACCGTAAGTCTTAAATGGATTTAACTTGTGATATCTTTCGTGATTATATGAAAGGAATTGTTATTGGTTTAATACTGGTAATATATACATTGTTGCTTTAAGATTATTGGTTTTGCACCGGTAATATAAATATTATTGAATTAAGATTTTTGGTTTCGTACCTGTAATATATACTATGAAATGGGGTCGTGTGGCACGCCGTCCACTATATTTTATAAAGAGGGGTCATGTGGCACGCCGTCAACTATATTTTATAAATAGGGGTCGTGTGGAACGCCGTCCACTATATTTTATAAAGAGGGGTCGTGTGGCACGTCGTCCACTATATTTTATAAATAGGGGTCGTGTGGCACACCGTCCACTATATGTATATGATCATTGGCATTGGTCATAGTTGCGGGTAGCCTAATATTGAAATGGGGTTATGTGGCACGCCTATATATATGATATAATGGGATCGGGTTGCACGCCGCAACATGGATGAATTGAGACTTGAAAGTGAACTTTATTTCATTGTTCATATTATTATTCTGATATTATATTTTGTTGTTGTACCATAGTATGTTCTTTCCTATAAATATTCAACATTGTTTCCTGTTATTTGGTAGTATATATATATTTTTAACTGCACAGGTTTATGTGGGTGTATGGTCCTAGCCTATTCACTACTTCGCCGAGATAGGCCCGACACTTACCAGCATATAGAGTCGGTTGTGCTGATGCTATACTTTGCGTTCTTTTGCGCAGATACAGGTTACGGACAACATCAGCGGCAGTAGTGCGATTGTTGTTATACAGACCACCGAGACTTCGAGGTAGCCTTACAGGTGTCCGCAGGACCCGTTGTCTCTTCTATCTCACTTTTTATTCTATTATCTCATGTATTCGAGATAAACAATTATTATTTCCTTTAGACGGTTATGTGTATTATTCCTTAGAAGTTCGTGAGTATTGTGACACCAATTCATGGGTAGTGTATTGTGTTTAGGTTTTGTGTACCGTATCTAGTAAAATTTGTTAAGTCTTCCGCTAAATTTAGGCGCCATCACGACTCCCGATGGTGAGAAATCCGGATCGTGACAAGTACTAGGTTAAATTTTGACAAATGTTCATTGGGGGTAAAATGGCAAAATCTGAGAGGATCCACTCAACTTACATAAAGTAAAGCTCCATTATTGAAAGGTAGATCATTTTTTTAGATATATTTTAGAGAGAGATGAGAAGAGAACACTCATCTTGGGGAGAAAAATCAAAGAAGAACAACATCCGGGAGCAAGGATTGAAAGAGTTTTTCTAAACCTTCTTCTTATATTTACTTATGTTATGTTCAAGACTTTTATTGTTGATATTTGTATGAGTATGAGTAGCTAAAAACCCAAATATTCTGGGGTCATGGATGTTAGATGATTATGTTGTTTGAAACTTAGATTGAAGATCTTGAATTTATTATTATGGGTTATTAATTTGATTATGCTTTTAATTATTTTACTGCGTAGCTAACAGTAAAATACTATTTACGAATCTTGAGTTAAACTTGACAAAGGAAATTCTTGATTGCATATAGAATCAAATAGAACAAGATCCGAATCTTGGGCATCAGGTGAAGGATTAGCAATTAAGATAGACATATACCGCCGTTAAACTTATTTATTCCGCCGCAATCATAATATTATTTCTAAATGGTTAAAATGAGAGTTGTAATAATGGAAATGTAAGTATAAGTTGGCTGGCCTAGCTTCCACTAGTAGGCGCCATCACGACTCCCGATGGTGGGAAATCCAATCGTGACATAGTTGGTATCAGAGCATTAGGTTTCACAGGTCTCACAACTCACGAACAACCTTAGTAGAGTCTGAGGGATCGGTATGGAGACATCTGTATTTATCCCCAGAGGCTACAGAGTTAGGAAACATTTCACCTTATTCTTCCCTGTCGTGCGACTTTGTATCTACAATGCTAATTGAATTCTATTTTGCTCTTCCATAGATGGCAAGAACACGCGCTTCCTCATCTACTGACCAGCAGCCCGAGGCCCCAGCAGCAGCAGCTCCCGCTAGAGGTAGAGGCCGAGGTCGAGGCCGTCTTAGAGGCCGAGGTAGGGGCGGAGCTCAGCCCCGAGCGGTAGCACCAGTGGCAGAACCTCAGGTTCATATCGAGGAGGAGGTTCCAGCCCCAGCGGCTCCAATGGGCCCAGCTCAGGTCCCAGTAGGGGTTATGTTCACCCCGGATCATCAGGATGCTCTAGTCCGGATAGCAAGCTTTATGGACAGTATCACTAGAGCAGGTTTACTACCAGTAGCACCAGCCACTTCTCAGGCTGGGGGAGGTAATGCGACTCCTGGTATGCGCACTCCGGAGCCAGTAAGTCCCCAGGTTCAGGTTCAGGTTCCAGTGATTCAGCAAGCTGAGGTAGTTCAACCAGGTATAGTGGCTCAGACTAGTGATGGTTCAGCTATGTCCGCTGATGCTTTATGGAGGTTGGAGAGGTTTACCAAGTTATTCGCTACCACATACAATGGCACTCCTACAGAGGACCCTCAGAACTTTCTATATAGCTGCCACGAGGTTCCCCGTACTATAGGCATTGTGGAGATTAATGGTGTGGATTTTGCCACTTTCCGATTATCTGGATCCGCCAAGACTTGGTGGAGAGATTATTGCTTGTCTAAACTGGCAGGATCACCATCTTTGACTTGGGGCCAATTCAATTCGCAGAATTATTTTTGGAAAAGATCCTTCCAGCAACTTAGGGGGAAGCTTTTCGTAGACAGTTTGAGCGTCTTCATCAGGGCTCCATGTCTGTCACTCAGTATGAGACTAGGTTCATTGATCTAGCTCGTTATGTTACTGTCATACTTCCCATAGATAGGGAAAATGTGAGAAGATTTATTGATTGCTTGAATCAGCCAATTCGTCTGCAAATGGCTGTGGGAGCAGGGACTGAGATCACTTTTTAGGAGGCGGCCAATGTAGCCCGCGGAATTGAGATGGCTCTGTCTCAGGGAGCAGGTCATGGGTCGGATAAGAGGCCCCGTAATACAGGCAGGTTCAGTGGTATCTCATCTGGAGGTAGAGATTCATACCTTAGTTGCTTTCGGGAAAAAGTCTGTTTTGTGGGTTACCCCAGTCTCCTTCTTTCCTAACCTTCTTCTCCTTTTTTATTTTGGCGATATTTTTATGAATGATTATATTAATTTTTTTTCTTTTCTGTAGGTTGATGCGTCTATCAATTACGTGGTGAACAAGGAAAAAAGCATCCTATGATAAGATCAGTAGATGAAGAACCTATTTATATTATGTAATAATTAAGTAAAAAACAACAATATGATATTGGATCTATACCGGGTTTCGAAACCAAAAAACAGACTCGTATCCAAAAAGTTAAACCTTGTCAAACACTTCCATTTCATTAAGCCTTTCACTTTTCAATTTCAACAAAATTCGATATTCAGGATAGGAACTTTCAATTCCGAGTATCAAATCACGATACGAACCTACCGGAATCATCCAATTAAGCTTAGCTCTAGTGTCTTTTTCTCCCCATACCCCAATTAAAGGAAAGGAAATTGGTTCTCATGTGCGTTAAGTGACTTTTTTATCACTTATATGTTTTATTAAAATATACAAGGGAGGGTTTAATCATTATGTGTCTTAAAATATATGGTTTGAAATTGCAGATATCTCATCATTATCTTTCATGTTTACATCATCACACACCAATTAGGAAAATCACAAAAATAATTTGCTGCCATAATTCAAACTACGTAGAATCAACAAGTACTACGTAAAACAAACAGTAGAATCAACGCTCCTCCGTATGCGTACCCTTTTATCTAGGGGTGTAAATAAATTTAAAAATCGATTAAACTGACCGAATTGTATCGTACTGAACCGATTTTTAGGTTTCTTTTTAAGAAATCTTAGGTTTTTATATAAATCTATAACCGCACCGATAATTAGGGTAAATTTTTTGTTTTATAAAAATAAATCGAAAAAATACCGAACCATATCGAATAAATTTTACATGTGGAAAATATATTTATTTAGTAAGTTTTAAAATAATAATGAATTAAGTTTTCTTTGATCCTTAGAATTATGAAAACTATTACAAGCCAACAAGTAATTAAGCTCAAAATACTAATTCCTAAATCCTATTATGTTACTTCTACTTAAACTAAATTATTTCAAGCATCTTTATTAGCAAGATACAAAGTAGTCTAGTGATTATGAGTAGCAAACTATAATGCATTGAGTATGTTTCCTTTCACTCATATAATTTATATTTTCTTTATTTTTTCTTGTTTCACTCATGGATCTATACCAATATTATCAAAGGCGAAAAGTGCCAAAAAAGCTCTAAGGTCTGTTGGGGCTAAAAGCGAAAAGCGCAAATAAAGTACGGGCTTTAATAAAAAGGGGAAAACTGGAGAAAAAGTAAAAATATGTATGTGTAGTCCAAGATTAATAATAATAAGCATGAATAACAAATATATGGACAAAGCCTTAGAGCCTTGATGCGATACTAAAGCGCCTACAAAGTGAGGCAAAGCGCTCAACATGTTTTGAGCCTCGCTTGAGCGCTTAAGCGTGCCTTTGACAACATTGATATATACTCTAGCCATCTTTTTTTTTTAATTCACCGCCCGTTAAACAATAAAAATATCTAGAGAGTTTTCTATGTCCGTAAAATAATGTATGCTATTGTATTCTATTTCTATTGATGAATTTTGGATGATATTTAAAAAAAATACCGAAAATTAATTGAACCGAACCGACGTGATTGGCACGATTTTGTAAAGTCTAATTTTGGTTATTTATAATAGAATAACCGAAAAATTAGTATGATTTAAATTTTATAAAATAACCGACCGAATCGAAACATTAACACCCCTACTTTTATCACCTAATTATAATTAATTGGGATATCTTTTCTCCTTATTTATACTACTTAGCTATGATAAAGTAATTAATTAGATAAATGCAAAATCCAAATAGTAACGAATTCAAAATTTTAAAGTAATAGGTATTCCATTACTCTTTGTATAAAGTTGTTAAAATTAGTGGCGGAACAAACTTCTTTTGGTGGTGTCACTCTAGCTAGGTAGCTAGGTGTGTGTATATACATATATTTCCGCAATTTTTCATTTTTTCATAAAGTATAATTTTTATTCATGTTCATAAAAATTTGTTTGTTTACCTTTTTATATTTTTACTCCTGTTAGTAGAAATTCTGGTTTTGTTACTTAATACAACTAGTCTTTACGTACGTGCGTTGCACGTATATATTAGTCAATTATTTATATAAAAGTAAAATAATTTGAATATTTTAAGAAATTATATACAAGAAAAAATTGATAATCAATACTCCCTCCGTTTCAATTTATGTGAACCTATTTCCTTTTTAGTCCGTGCCAAAAAGAATGACCTCTTTCCTTATTTGGAAACAATTTACCTTTATGCAATGATTTATAACCACACAAAATAAAGGTGCCTCATTTTACACCACAAGATCAAAAGTCTTCTCTCATTTCTTAAACTCCGTACCCAGTCAAATGGGTTCACATAAATTGAAACGGAGGGAGTATTTTATTTAGTTAATCGACATATTCATTTATGAATTTAAGATAACTTTTTCATTTGTATTCTTGCACAGCTTGTATTTTTTAAATAATGAGAAATATATCTTTTATTAAGCATTGTTCAACACTATTATTACAATTGTTTTAATTGTTTGACGCTTCATCCAAGATAATCAATTGTGCTTTTCTTGTTGATTCAGTATCATTACTTTGTTTTCACATTTTTTTGTAATGGTTGTCTCATTATTTAAAGAGGAATGTCAATTTTTAGTGAGTCATACGACCCTAGGTTAAAATTGTGTTGCTACACTACTTATTATTATTGTTAGGGATATCATACCTCGTAATTTTACAAGTAAAGCACGATGTAGGAATATTTTTCAGTTTCTTTAAGTCCATCCACAAAGAGTAATTCTACTTTGTTCGAATCATCTTTTTGCAATATAGTCTTGAAAACTTGCTCCTGATCAAGGTATTAAATTTTTCCGTATGTACTTTTATGAGTTTACCTCCATTATTTCTCTTCTCCGATGTAACTTAATCATCTAGCCTTTGATCAAGTTTAGGTATATCACACACTATTGCTTGTACTTTCTAATTAATAACTAATGATTTTCAACGGACACAAAAGTTGATTATTAGATGCACTATCGTATATCCTTCTAAAGTCGTTTACCATATCTTTATAATATGTTCCTACAACTTTTTAACTCTGGGTGGATTACGTTGCCCTTATATAGTTGATTAATAAATTTCGGAAAGCTTATAGTATTTCGAAGATCGAGAACTGCCTCACCAAAGCATTCTAAAATGTTGTTGTCTAAGTTTAGTAACATTTCTTTTATAACTTTTTTGAATTTTTTGAAATGTTCTTCTATATTAATAGTAAGTAAGTCTTTAAATGAGGAAGGACGCGACCTTATGGTTCATCATTAATAGGTTATATTAAAAATAAAAATTGGAGTATAAATATTTAATGTGCCTTATTGCTGATAGTTCAACAAATCGAGATATTTTTTTATTTTTTGTTCTTGTCTTCGACTCAGAGTACATTGATAAACTCTTTGAGCATGATTTGGTTTATATTGTCTGATGTCACAACAATTTATCAATTTTTCCTTTATCAATAGTACAATAAGTAACATATCATGACTATATTAAAATAATCTTTTAATAGTTTATAATAAAAAGAATAATATTGGATATTTTCATCTTTCTGAACGGTCTTGATTAATCTAAGAAAATAATTATTCATTTTGTAATTTCAATCTTTTCCTTTTCTTTCCTTAAAATTATTAATTTTTGGTGGTTTTAAATAACTAAAAAAAGTTTTGCGTTGTTCTCGTTTCATTCATTTTTTCCCTTTTTTTCTTTGTGATGTACTTACTAAAATCTCATATTCTCTTGATAAATTCACTAATCGTCATTTAAATATTCCGGATACTACAACACCCAAAAAAGCAAGATACATCTAGAAGAGAGTTTATCACTAATTCTTCCTCCAATTATTAAAAGATAAAACATATAAAAAATATTAGCCTTTTAAATCTAACACAAAACGTTTGAGAGTTGCCATGTTGTTGTTTTCATAGTAGTCTTAATCTGGGGAAAGTTGAGTGTTTTATTCTGAATACCAAAATGTATGAAAAATAATTCTTTCTAGTGATTATTTTTCCAAAAAATTCTGTTGATTATTATAACTATTATTTTCATCTTTCTGAACGGTCTTGATTAATCTAGGAAAATAATTATTCATTTTGTAATTTCAATCTTTTCCTTTTCTTTCCTTAAAATTATTAATTTTTGGTGGTTTTAAATAACTAAAAAAGTTTTGCGTTGTTCTCTTTTCATTCATTTTTTTCCCTTTTTTTCTTTGTGATGTACTTACTAAAATCTCATATTCTCTTGATAAATTCACTAATCGTCATTTAAATATTTTGGATACTACAACACCCAAAAAAGCAAGATACATCTAGAAGAGAGTTTATCACTAATTTTTCCTCCAATTATTAAAAGATAAAACATATAAAACATATTAGCCTTTTAAATCTAACACAAAATGTTTGAGAGTTGCCATGTTGTTGTTTTCGTAGTAGTCTTAATCTGGGAAAAGTTGAGTGTTTTATTCTGAATACCAAAATGTATGGAAAATAATTCTTTCTAGTGATTATTTTTCCAAAAAATTCTGTTGATTATTATAACTATTATTTTCATCTTTCTGGACGGTCTTGATTAATCTAGGAAAATAATTATTCATTTTGTAATTTAAATCTTTTCCTTTTCTTTCCTTAAAATTATTAATTTTTGGTGGTTTTAAATAACTAAAAAAAGTTTTGCGTTGTTCTCTTTTCATTCATTTTTTCCCCTTTTTTTTGTTTGTGATGTACTTACTAAAATCTCATATTCTCTTGATAAATTCACTAATCGTCATTTAAATATTTCGGATACTACAACACCCAAAAAAGCAAGTTACATCTAGAAGAGAGTTTATCACTAATTTTTCCTACAATTATTAAAAGATAAAACATATAAAACATATTAGCCTTTTAAATCTAACACAAAACGTTTGAGAGTTGCCATGTTGTTGTTTTCGTAGTAGTCTTAATCTGGGGAAAGTTGAGTGTTTTATTCTGAATACCAAAATGTATGGAAAATAATTCTTTCTAGTGATTATTTTTCCAAAAAATTATGTAGATTATTATAACAATTATTTTCATCTTTCTGAACGGTCTTGATTAATCTAGGAAAATAATTATTCATTTTGTAATTTCAATCTTTTCCTTTTCTTTCCTTAAAATTATTAATTTTTGGTGGTTTTAAATAACTAAAAAAAGTTTTGCGTTTTTCTCTTTTCATTCATTTTTTTCCCTTTTTTTTTCTTTGTGATGTACTTACTAAAATCTCATATTCTCTTGATAAATGTGACGACCCGGCCCGTCGTCACGGGAATTACCACCCCGTTATGTTGTAAATACATGTTTTATGATTTTATATCAGTGTTAGAGTCTATCGGGTGAGTTAGGAGTGAATTGGATTGAAAATGAGGCATATAGCCTTTTTGAAGGAAACTTGAATAAGGAAAGTCAACCCGGAGTTGACTATTTAGTTAGAGGGCTCGGAATCGAATTCTGATGATTCGGTTAGTTCCGGAAGGTGATTTGTGACTTAGGGGAGCGATCGGAATTGAATTTGGAGGCCCGTGTAGAAATAGGCTTGAATTGGCTAAGGTTGAATTTTGGCGAAATCCGAACGGTAGGTGAGATTTTGATCCGGGGGTCGGAATGGAATTCCGACAGTTGCAGTAGCTTCGTTAGGTGATTTTGGATGTGCCTGCAAAATTTCAGGTCATTCGGACGTCGTTTGGTCGGGTTTTTGATCGAATGTGTAATTCGGAAAGTTTTAAGAAATTTAGGCTTGAATTCGTGTAGAAATGGTGATTTTGATGTTTAGTGTGGTGTTTTTATGATTGGAACAAGTTCGTATCATGTTTTGGAGTATGTTGGTGGTTTTCGTTGGGGTCCCGGGGGTCTCGGGATGAATCCGGGGGTCCAAACGGACCATTCTTGGCCAAAGAAGAGAGCTGGTTTGCTGTCATAAGTGCAGCAGAATTTTACCCTTCGCGATCGCAGGGATAGGGACGCGATCGCGTAAGGTCAAGATCGGAAGCGACGTGATCACAGGAGCACGGACGCGATCGCGTAGAGTTAACCGGGTGGTCATCGCGATCGCATGAGCATCTACGCGATCGCGTAGAAGAGAAATGGGGTCCAGGGAAAAATGTGCTACGCGATCGCAGGAAGAGGGACGCGATCGCGTGAGGCCGGATGGTTGTACATCGCGATCGCGTGAGGAGAGTCACGATCGCGTGAGGGCGAAATGTTTGAACATCGCGATCGCGGGAGTAGAGTCGCGATCGCGTAGAGCAAATGGGTCTGGCAGAGAATTTAATCACAGAACAGAGGGACTACGGGTTCATTAACCCAAAACGCCATTTTTGAGTTCTAGAGAGAGAAACTCACGGGAATTGCTGGTAATTCATCGGGGATTCGTCGGAGGTAAGTTTTGTGGCTTAATTACATCATTTTAACATGAAATCCTTGGTTAAATCCCTGTAAATGGAAGATTAAAGGTGGGTTTGAGCCCTAGGCCTAAATTGAAGAAAAACACCGATTTGAGTGGGCAAATGGAGTCCGATTTTGGTACATTTTATATGCCTAGACTCGTATCGAGATGAGAGTTCCGAATATGTGATTATTGTAATTTTTCGACAAGCGTACCGAAAGTCGGGTTTTGACAACTTTGGGAATTTTGATGTAAATTGAGTTGTATTGATTGGGTGTCGTCCCATTGGCCTAATTTGTTGTATTTCTACCGTATTTGATCAGATTCTACGCGTGCGGAGCTTGATTCTCGTGGCAAGGGCATTGCGGAGTAGTCGTCGCGCCGTATTGAGGTGAGTAATAGATGTGGGTGATGACCGGCGGGTTCGAAACCCCGGTATACCACTTTGTGACGCTGTATAGCGGCGAGACACGTACTCTCTTGCGAGTGCGGGGTCGATTGTGATTGGGGACTATGGCTTAGTCCGACTTGTTGATACTTTATTATGATAATGGGCTATTCTTGAGCCGTTGAACCTCCTTCTCGGATGGTTGCATATTATATATTGTGATAATGGCCACTCTTGAGCCGAGGAACCCCCTTCTTGGGCGGTTGAGTATACTTGTGGGCCATGAGCCAGTTATTTGGATCCCGCGAGGATCGTTATCATTGTCTTATCATATTGACATGTTAGTTACTACCAGTCCGTAGCTATTTCTGTTATCATGCTATTTCCAATCTCTGGAACTTGACATTACTGTTTTCAACTGAAAAATGATAAAAGATGTTTTCAAATCTACTTTTGAGCCTGCGAGGCTGTATTTGCATATTAGCTGACTGGTAGTGGATCGGGCTGCACGCCGCAGCGATATATATGTTGGATCGGACTGCACGCCGCAGTGATATTGTGCTTGGGCTGTAGGAGCCCCTCCGGAGTCTGAACCCCCATAGTGAGCACGGGTACCCAAATTGGATCGGGCTACGCGCAGTAGCGGTCATATCATGCATTGCGTTGCATTTAGCTACATCTGCTAGCTGTTATACTGTTTTGCTGGTACTTATTGGTACAGGTACAGTTGATATTGATTCTGTGACAGGGTATTTGATTACAGCTTTACATAGTGCTTTATTGCGGATTTCTTATCTGCGCTGTCTTACCCTCGTTTATTACCACTGAGTCTGGCAGTACTCATTTTACTCCCTGCACCTTGTGTGCAGATCCAGGTACCTCTCAGCAGTGATCCAATAGCTGTGCGAGGCGACATTTGTGGATATTCGAGGTAGCTGCAGAGTCCGTAGGACCCGATATTCCTTCTTACTGTCTCTTGATTTTGTATTGACTTTTCTTTCCGCACTTGGTATCTTGTAAACCTTATACACTCATGTTCAGTAGAGGCTCATGACTCTTGACCCTTGGTCTATGGGAATTGATGTATTATGGGACTTGGTTCCCCGTTTTCGTTATATGTATCGCTGTTATTTCGTGAATTAACATGCCTAAATGGGCTAAAGTGAGCTTCTAGCTCCGTAGTTGATATTGATTGGTCAGGCTGGCTTAGCAATGTGCTGGGCGCCATCACGACCGGATTTGGGGTCGTGACAATAAATTCACTAATCGTCATTTAAATATTTCGGTTACTACAACACCCAAAAAAGCAAGATACATCTAGAAGAAAGTTTATCACTAATTTTTCCTCCAATTATTAAAAGATAAAACATATAAAAAATATTAGCCTTTTAAATCTAACACAAAACGTTTGAGAGTTGTCATGTTGTTGTTTTCGTAGTAGTCTTAATCTGGGGAAAGTTGAGTGTTTTATTCTGAATACCAAAATGTATGGAAAATAATTCTTTCTAGTGATTATTTTTCCAAAAAATTCTGTTAATTATTATAACTATTATTTTCATCTTTCTGAACGGTCTTGATTAATCTAGGAAAATAATTATTCATTTTGTAATTTCAATCTTTTCCTTTTCTTTCCTTAAAATTATTAATTTTTGGTGGTTTTAAATAACTAAAAAAAGTTTTGCGTTGTTCTCTTTTCATTCATTTTTCCCTTTTTTTCTTTGTGATGTACTTACTATTATCTCACATTCTCTTGATAAATTCACTAATCGTCATTTAAATATTTCGGATACTACAACACCCAAAAAAGCAAGATACATCTAGAAGAGAGTTTATCACTAATTTTTCCTACAATTATTAAAAGATAAAACTTATAAAAAATATTAGCCTTTTAAATCTAACACAAAACGTTTGAGAGTTGCCATGTTGTTATTTTCGTAGTAGTCTTAATCTGGGAAAGTTGAGTGTTTTATTCTGAATACCAAAATGTATGGAAAATAATTCTTTCTAGTGATTATTTTTCCAAAAAATTCTGTTGATTATTATAACTATTATTTTCATCTTTCTGGACGGTCTTGATTAATCTAGGAAAATAATTATTCATTTTGTAATTTAAATCATTTCCTTTTCTTTCCTTAAAATTATTAATTTTTGGTGGTTTTAAATAACTAAAAAACGTTTTGCGTTGTTCTCTTTTCATTCATTTTTCCCCTTTTTTTTGTTTGTGATGTACTTACTAAAATCTCATATTCTCTTGATAAATTCACTAATCGTCATTTAAATATTTCGGATACTACAACACCCAAAAAAGCAAGATACATCTAGAAGAGAGTTTATCACTAATTTTTCCTACAATTATTAAAAGATAAAACATATTAGCCTTTTAAATCTAACACAAAACGTTTGAGAGTTGCCATGTTGTTGTTTTCGTAGTAGTCTTAATCTGGGGAAAGTTGAGTGTTTTATTCTGAATACCAAAATGTATGGAAAATAATTCTTTCTAGTGATTATTTTTCCAAAAAATTATGTTGATTATTATAACAATTATTTTTCATCTTTCTGAACGGTCTTGATTAATCTAGGAAAATAATTATTCATTTTGTAATTTCAATCTTTTCCTTTTCTTTCCTTAAAATTATTAATTTTTGGTGGTTTTAAATAACTAAAAAAAGTTTTGCGTTTTTCTCTTTTCATTCATTTTTTTCCCTTTTTTTTTCTTTGTGATGTACTTACTAAAATCTCATATTCTCTTGATAAATGTGACGACCCGGCCCGTCGTCACGGGAATTACCACCCCGTTATGCTGTAAATACATGTTTTATGATTTTATATCAGTGTTAGAGTCTATCGGGTGAGTTAGGAGTGAATTGGATTGAAAATGAGGCATATAGCCTTTTTGAAGGAAACTTGAATAAGGAAAGTCAACCTGGAGTTGACTATTTAGTTAGAGGGCTCGGAATCGTATTCTGATGATTCGGTTAGTTCCGGAAGGTGATTTGTGACTTAGGGGAGCGATCGGAATTGAATTTGGAGGCCCGTGTAGAAATAGGCTTGAATTGGCTAAGGTTGAATTTTGGCGAAATCCGAACGGTAGGTGAGATTTTGATCCGGGGGTCGGAATGGAATTACGACAGTTTCAGTAGCTTCGTTAGGTGATTTTGGATGTGCCTGCAAAATTTCAGGTCATTCGGACGTCGTTTGGTCGGGTTTTTGATCGAATGTGTAATTCGGAAAGTTTTAAGAAATTTAGGCTTGAATTCGTGTAGAAATGGTGATTTTGATGTTTAGTGTGGTGTTTTTATGATTGGAACAAGTTCGTATCATGTTTTGGAGTATGTTGGTGGTTTTCGTTGGGGTCCTGGGGGTCTCGGGATGAATCCGGGGGTCCAAACGGACCATTCTTGGCCAAAGAAGAGAGCTGGTTTGCTGTCATAAGTGCAGCAGAATTTTACCCTTCGCGATCGCAGGGATAGGGACGCGATCGCGTAAGGTCAAGATCGGAAGCGACGTGATCACAGGAGCACGGACGCGATCGCGTAGAGTTAACCGGGTGGTCATCGCGATCGCATGAGCATCTACGCGATCGCGTAGAAGAGAAATGGGGTCCAGGGAAAAATGTGCTACGCGATCGCATGAAGAGGGACGCGATCGCGTGAGGCCGGATGGTTGTATATCGCGATCGCGTGAGGAGAGTCACGATCGCGTGAGGGCGAAATGTTTGAACATCGCGATCGCGGGAGTAGAGTCGCGATCGCGTAGAGCAAATGGGTCTGGCAGAGAATTTAATCACAGAACAGAACCAGTCGCGGGTTTCATACCCCAAAACGCCATTTTTGAGTTCTAGAGAGAGAAACTCACGGGAATTGCTGGGAATTCATCGGGATTCGTCGGAGGTAAGTTTTGTGGCTTAATTACATCATTTTAACATGAAATCCTTGGTTAAATTTCTGTAAATGGAAGATTAAAGGTGGGTTTGAGCCCTAGGCCTAAATTGAAGAAAAACACCGATTTGAGTGGGCAAATGGAGTCCGATTTTGGTACATTTTATATGCCTAGACTCGTATCGAGATGAGGGTTCCGAATATGTGATTATTGTAATTTTTCGACAAGCGTACCGAAAGTCGGGTTTTGACAACTTTAGGAATTTTGATGTAAATTGAGTTGTATTGATTGGGTGTCGTCCCATTGGCCTAATTTGTTGTATTTCTACTGTATTTGATCAGATTCTACGCGTGCGGAGCTTGATTCTCGTGGCAAGGGCATTGCGGAGTAGTCGTCGCGCCGTATTGAGGTGAGTAATAGATGTGGGTGATGACCGGCGGGTTCGAAACCCCGGTATACCACTTTGTGACGCTGTATAGCGGCGAGACACGTACTCTCTTGTGAGTGCGGGGTCGATTGTGATTGGGGACTATGGCTTAGTCCGACTTGTTGATACTCTATTATGATAATTGGCTATTCTTGAGCCGTTGAACCTCCTTCTCGGATGGTTGCATACTATATATTGTGATAATGGCCACTCTTGAGCCGAGGAACCCCCTTCTTGGGCGGTTGAGTATACTTGTGGGCCATGAGCCAGTTATTTGGATCCCGCGAGGATCGTTATCATTGTCTTATCATATTGACATATTAGTTACTACCAGTCCGTAGCTATTTCTGTTATCATGCTATTTCCAATCTCTAGAACTTGATATTACTGTTTTCAACTGAAAAATGATAAAAGTTGTTTTCAAAACTACTTTTGAGCCCGCGAGGCTGTATTTG